>VSDK01028829.1:541204-586191 GCA_009767595.1 Symbiodinium kawagutii
TTTCCCTACTCATAATGATCATCATCAACCACTGTCAGTCATGACTCGACTAACTCTTATAAACCACTACAAGCTGTTTTTTCACCTATTGATCATGCAATTGCAATCTTTTTCACATTGATCAAGAATCGTCAACCATCTCATTATCGTTACTAAGATGGTCAACCCACCAGCATTATCAACCATTACCAAGGCTCAAAGCTCTATGCATTGTCTATGCGGCTCTCCACATCCCTCCACATCGTTCATTTGAGCTCTCCCATTCTCGCGGCTGCCTCAGCAATGCCAAGGCGATGCAACCGCTGCCTGGGAGCGGCACTGCGCACCAGTGTAGAAGCAGCAAATAAGAGAAAACATGAGTATTTTTCATAAGTGGTACAAGGATTTGAATTTCAGTTGTTGAACTAGTTGATATTAGATTCATATAATATAAACATATGCCCCAGGATAAGATCATGACGTGTACACGAAGTATCTGGTGACCTGCACGTGTATCAATTTCCTCATCATATGCGTTGTGAATGTATTGCATTCTTGATTTGACCTCAAATCATTCATTACCCCTGCTAGTCTATGTATCATATGATATGACACATATCCAGTGCCATTAAAAACGACCGGTTCCCGCAATGGTAGATAAGAATCATCCCACCAAATGATGTAGCTTCTGTAATACCGACACACCAAATGAGGTAGCCCCTGCGACAAACGACAAAACGCCTGGAAGATATCTTTCGCATTCTTTTGCTGATGACGCGGCAGCACCCCAACCCACCCTTTGAACCTGTGCCACAATCCAATACACGTCCAGAAGGGGCTCCTGGGACCCAAAGTGGAGCTCCGGAGGGGAATGCGGGGCCGAACCGGTGGAGGAATCTGCAACCATGCAACTCCATCAATAACCAGCAGGTCATTGGAAAGAAACAGTGGAACCTCTGGAATCCCCTGACCAAGGATTGCCTAAGAAGGGTCAAAAACATACAGAAACAATCAGAAACACTTTAACCGACAAGATAGGTGTTGGTCAATGCCTGCTCATGACCAGAAAGTACTGTTCATTCATCCTAACCTTCAGCGATCGAGACCACCATTTGTCCGTGCATAAAATGCATCCGTTTCCTCCACCATGATGCAACTGTGCTGATTTACCAAAAGTTAGTTCCTCCACTTGATGAAATCAAAGAGCTGATGTTAACAAAGGATAGTCAGGGGACAGCCAGAACTATATGTTTTGTCAGAAAACATCATAGAACAATTCCAGAAAATGCATGACCACAGTGGTAGCGTAGATTGCTGTGGACTAGACCACTAATGGAGACACTAGTCAGAGATACTGACATTGTATGGAATATAGCGTGCCAAGTTGAATCCCAAAATGCTCCTTGAACAAAGCGCTAAAAACAAGATTCTAACCCCTGAAGTGCTGCCTGGCCAGCACCACTACCAGCAACCTTGACAAGTGTTTTGATTACGGCAGGTCATAGGTCTGGATGACTGCAGTCTCCCACTTCTTCAAGGCGTCTTTGATCCAAGGCTGTTGCCCTGTAGTGGAATGACATCACCTCAGTACAACACTATGTGATTAGTGGGTGTGATTGAATCTTTGGCCGGTTCCATAGTGTCCCCCTATGCATACTCACGTGCTTGGGTCTGTCTGTGGGTGTGTGAGTGTGATGCAAAATCATGCTCCACGAATACTGATGTAAACGAATACCCTCTTGCCTCATGCAATACTGGATGCAAATGACATACACTGCACATGCCAGGTCGCCTATCTTTTCTGGATGGATCGCTGGAGCAAATCTGCAAATCATTGTGCCTTCAAATTATCAGAAACAACCGAGAACTAACATGAACTAACTTCAAAATAATGAAAAAAACACCTTCAGCAAGTTTGGCCCAGCAAATAGTTTGCGAAACCAGCAATTTCCAATCCGAGTGTGGCACAGCAAACAGTTTGGAAACCAGCAATTTCCAATCCGAGTGTGGCAACCCAGCACCGATGCTCCTGCTGCCACCTTAGCTGCAGCTTCCACGATGGGCAGCGCGGACCGGCGAGGAACGAAGACGCCTCCAAAGAAAAAAACATGGCATGGGGTCATCCAAGGATCAGAAAACCAAGCAATCTCTAGGGTGTGAGTAGAAAGTAGAAACGTTGTTCAATTGAGGATGTGCAACGTGAGGATCAATCAACACCAACTCACCCAATTCTTGCTTGAAATGGAAAGCAAATTATCCACTTAGATCTGTCTGTTTTCATTGCTGCCAGTCAGGACTTCCAACTGTCTAAGTTGAAGGCCTGATGATTCAACTCTATGTTTTGGGCCATCTGGCCATTTCACTTCGCACTCTGTAAGGGGATGAGTTCTATCCGATCATCAGCCAATAGTGGTGCTATCAACCAAATAAGTATGGAGATCAAAACCAATGAACAATTAGGGGATAGGTCACAAGACGAAAACACATATATACCGCATATTAGTATAGGAACTTTAGTCTGGTATTGTATGGGGTGGCACATTGAGTCTCTTCTTTCTTAGGCTGTTCACCGCCGATTTGGCTTTTTGAGGAGCGCAATTACTGCAACCGTTTTATGAGGGGTTGTATCGCAATGGATGGTGACAATATGCGAGATCCACTGCAAAATGCCAGGGATGGGAAAGGGCAACTGTGAATCAACTGTATCCAACCATTCTGGGGGATCAAACAATCATAAACCGTGGATACAACCCTCACATACCCTCACTGCAACCATTGAGTCTGGCCAGTCTCAGGACCGGTGTCAAACTCTTGAAGGTCACCATGACCATCTACGTGCTAGATCAGATTTTGGTGATAGGTCCTCCCCGAAACACCGCCCCTAAAGCTGGTTGCCAAAGTCACAAATAACACGTGTCATGTTCTGAGATGGGGATTTTGATGGTTGATGACTGATTGTGGGGCTTGAACATCAGCAAGAATTGGGAGTGCTAGTGCCACCATGTGCCACCCCTCAATTCGCAGCAGTTTTTTTTTCCCGCTTCACTTCGAAGCTTGCCTGGCGGGCAAGAATCGGTCCACTTTCGCAAAAAACTAAAGCACCCATCAACTCAAGTTGATAGCTCTAGATTGATTATGACAAATAAAATAAGTCAATTGTACTATATTGTACTACTATGCAACAGTTACATTCTGTCCTGCATACATAGGTACATATATATATATATATTCCTGTATATTTGTGTATACATGTTTTCCTGTTTTTTTGTTCTCTTCGATGCAATTGCAAGACAGCAATCTGTTCTTCGCACAGGTTGAGGATGGAAGGACGACCACCCTCTGTGACACTGACCCAACACCACCGCTGAAGCACACCCCGTAGAGCGCGCCTTCAAAGCTTGGCAAAAGTGCAGCTGAAGCCTCACAATATAGCCGTTACATAGCCGATGTTTCATCTATATTGGATCTATATTGGATCTATTAGGTGGTTGATGCTGAACAACTTTACGTCTATTACAAATAATAGCTGAAGCTACATTGTGGTTTCTTGGTGCTTTTAAGTTTTTGCTAGATACAAATCATCATCCCTTCTCAAGCCGGGGGTGGTCTTTTGCAGACTCAATGCGACGGCCCAAACTGCCAGTAGCTCATGTTAGTGATTGCACTTTGAGTGTGCACAAAATAGAGACAACTATCGATGACTATTGATCATACAACGTTTGCCTGGGCACCATTGCTTGATGCCATTTCGTGTCGATACACGCGCTCATGTCTCGTCGATGTTCAAAACATGATTGACTCGTCTACTGCTGCCAGGGATCCCTCCCTGGACACTCAACTCTTCCCAAATATTACAAGCCTTATTCTTTTGGCATTTCAAACCTTAAAGCAACGTCAATAAATCACCTGAGTTTGTCAGGAACGACAACAAGAAATGAATAAGGTATTTTGAGCATCCAAGTTGTCTACTATCAGTTGAGTACTGGGACACAAGTGAAATATGAACGCGGTCTACAAAGGAAGCTATGAATGCGTGTATATTATACGTCAAAGTCATGAAATTCATCTAGAATGTGGAATAGCAATTTATTTTTTGTTATTGGCAGTCTCTTACCCGCATTCAACAACGAACGTGTTCAATGTGATTTGTTTCAACCTTCATTTATAGACTGCCATCTCTGGCCTATGGCCATACCACCTGGCTTGCCTGGGCTGGGCTATATATATATATACATATTTGAATACATATATATATATATATATATATATAGTGTATATATATATATATATATGTATATAAATTGAAAAAATACATATAGGATAATTACTTATGTTTCACAAATCCAATCTGGAAATACTGACTCCTGAACATCTATCACCAACTACATGTCACGTGCAGTGGTGTTCTCATCTACAACTTTGTTCAGAGTGGGTCCCTTGAATCGTTAGTGATATGTGGGAATTCGGAAATTATTGGCATGCAAGCTCAAGTCTCCTAAGAAAGTAATCACAACTCAGAATCGCAACTCGAGTACGCTTGATTTATTGGGTTGGCAAGACCCAAGAATCGATAAGAATATCCTGCCATCTATTCATTTCGGACGTTGAGGACTTGGAAAAACGATGCTTGTGATGTTGTCCACTACCATAATGCTACCATGTCAATACCAAACAATGAACAATCAATGTGCTAGTCAACCATTGAGATGTACATATCAACTACTATAGCTGCGGCATGTCAACTTATAACCATCAACCAACAAGCATCACAATCAACAAATCAGAACCAACCATCATCAACCAAGCACCAACGACGACGGCATCAACAAGGAGCCATCAACCACGGCATCGACCAAGAACCATCAACGACCGGCGCCTGCACCAGGCGTTCGCCCCGTGCCGCATTGCCCGCCAAGGCATAGGCTGCACCCGTGGTCGGGGTCGCCAGCCGGCGCCTGAAACGTCGGACACATGTCTTCACATGTTCATCTAGATGTGTATATGCTGGTTTCTCGAAATAAGGAACCCCAAAAATGGACAAAATGGATGGTTTATTGCTACAAATTATTACAGTTGGATGATTTGGGGCTAACCTATTCTGAGAACCCCCCATGTGTATGCAATGTGAAATGTGTGTATATACGGAGTGTACTACACAAGCAAACACAAACCAGCATGCTGACCAAATAGCAAAAGGAATGTGACTGTTCCCAAGAAGAGAAAGGAAACATCATGTGACTGAGGTTTAGTTGTAGAATATAGTATATCAGGTCTTCTGTGCAAGCTGTCATGTACAAAAAGCAACCTTGCAAATACCGGGTTCCCCCGGCTACCGTCCTTCTGCATTCAGGAAACAATTGGAACTTTTTATTCAGCTTGTCAAATCTATACAGTATATGAGGGAGCTGTGTGATAGTCAACATCATCTTTTAGAGGCTATGTATTGTTTGAGGTTGGCTTGCAGACTCTGGAACCTAGTCACAGGTTCCCAAAGCTACTTACTTCGAATCATGCAATAGGCCCTAGTAATTCCCGGCTGTTGAATAGGTCTACTGCAACCCACATACCTTGGTTCACAGCTAATCGGCATAGGGTTTTCGCTTAATAAGTACATCACTGATGTCTACAGTGGCAGTATATTCATCGTGTTTAATGGGAGTTGCTGGTTACTTGATCTCCATAGTTTCCAAAGATCAATTTAACGCTTTACAACCCATATGAGCATACTACTATATCTGTATAGATACTAAATATATAGATGTTATATATGTCTAGATATTCTATAATGTATATTTACATGTATACATATGCATTATATGCCACTTGTGTTCTGAGGCTTTTTTGAGGCGTCGTTGGATCCAAATTCCTCTCTGAATTGCGTCCAGTGACAAAGCAGCCGTCACAATGTCTCGGTGATCGAAGCTCCACGAGGCAGTCCTAGGAGCCCAGGTTGCCGTCCCCCAAAGATGCTATGGTGGACATGGACATCAGGACATGGCATCAGGACGTCACATGTGTAGGCAATGAAAACATGAACATCTATATACATTTATATATATATATATATATGTGTGTGTGTGTTTTTTCTTACTAGCAAATGTCTATATGTCGTTATCTGCGTCTGTATGTATGTGAATGCATGTATTTCTATCTGTATGTATCTATATGTAACTTATACTTGTTGACGAGAAAGGTGGATGATCGGCGGCCCCACGCAACAACATGGTTTGCTGGTGCTTCCAAATATTTGTGCATATATTATGTATGCATTATGCGTATGCTGCATGAGAACCATCAAACAGCTGATGGCTACTTTTGAGACATGTTGATCCCGCATGGCATGTCCCCATGCTGGTCTTCCCACATATCCACATATATAGCCACACATCCTGACAATTTCAATGCATCATTTAGATGTATATATATATAGAAACGTATCACATTTACAGAATAAATCCATTGATATGTTTCTCTAAGATAAATCAATATCATTAATACACAACCATTTATATCTACCATGAAACTCAGACAATCATATACTGTACAAGCACCAGGCATCCAACCCGGCATCCCAGTTCTTGCCACCCCTGCCGCTCTGGTTGCCATCCAAGCTGCGCCAGAGAGCTCAGGGCCACATACTGTGCCGTGGCCGCATCATCTCCGGCCTGACGATGGTAAACCCAGGGTGGTCATTAAGGTGGTTCATCAATCTGTCAATGGTTGAGCAGTTGTTGGTGGATATGATCTGTCAATGGTTGACCAGATTTGTCCAGATTTGACCAGCTATTAGGGGCTAATCTACAACGCTTGAGCAATGACAATCAACAATGATAGCTAATCAATAATGCTGAAGCAATCGTGGTGCTCTTGCACAAAAACAAACTGGACATGAGAACCAGAAACACTTTGTCACCTGAACGGGTTGACACTGAGCTTTGAGATGGCAGTTGAAGTAGCCAAAGAATGGTCGCATCAGTCGCATCACATCCCTCTTACTACGTTGATTCCCAAAAACACCAGAAACTCCTATAACAGAGGATAACTCTTCATTTTGACGGTGGCGCATACAGAACCGCCTGTCAGTGTGCAAACTAACCCTCTTTTCAGTCAACTTTGCGCTATCATCCAGTTTCGGCTATAGTGGTCCGTTCACCAACTGTCATCCCAAAGTTCTCCTGCTGAATAGTTAGTTTGGCTTGGACATCCTTCCCTACCTTGGATCCCATGGATTTCTTTATCTCTAACTTCCTCACATTGCTCGCAACTTTGCCCTCCCAAAGCCCTGGACCAAATCTTGATGTGCTTATTCTCCACCTTACCAGGAAACTTACAGCAAACTGACCGAACATTTTAAATACACCTATATAGGACACTAGAAAACCTTTTATAGGACAACCCCAGCTGCGTCAAACCCAAACAGTTCCGGCCTCACAAGCCTGATCCGGCGCGAGCGCGAGAAAAGCTGTGGTAGATACTGGACCTGCCACGGTAGCGCGACTGGAGCCGTTTCTGACAAACTTCCCTACTGGATCTCTGATACAAATGGTGGTTTCTCAAAATGGGGAACCCCCAAAATGGATGGATTATTGCTAAAAATGACTAACCATGGATGATTTGGGGTACCCCAATTTTAAGAAACCACCAAATGAATGAACTTAGGAACTCGATCTGTAGGTCAAGCCGGTCATCATGGTCATCATCTCAATAGCAAATCAGGTAGGTCTGTGATTCAAATGCTCAACCGTTTCTGGACATATGTCAAGAAATCATCTAAGCGAGTGTTCCATTCCAAATGACATTTACCATTTCCAACATGTGCATGGTGTAGTGCTATTGGTAAACCTATTTTTTGAAGACCTGATTCAAGGTATTCAATTAGCGGGATCGGCGCCCTTGTTGTTCGAGTAAAGTTGATCATGGCTAACCTGGGTTACGAATCACTGAAGCGACGAGAACACCATCTTCCCAGATATTGCGTGTTGATAAGTCATGGCCGTTCTTGCGTACATGTATGTATAGCCACGTCCGACCCCTTGCAACTGCGGAAACCCGAAATGGTATGGCGAGAACTGTCAATTCCGTGACGAAATTTTGTCGCGGATTTATTTCACGTCATCATCATCATCATCATCATCAACATCATCATCATTATCATCATCTCATCATCATCATCACCATCAACATCGTCCTCATTGTCATCATCATTGTCATCGTCATCATCGTCATCATCGTAATCATCGTCATCATCGTAATCATTGTCATCATCGTAATCATTGTCATTGTCATCTTGTCCCGGAGTTTCAACGTTCGTTTCTGTCAGAGCAGCTGGCTTGCACAAGTTTGAAGACTTCGCCCTGCTGTTTCCAGGGGTCCTTGTCTCCTATCCAGTGACGCCATCGGCTTTGAGCCACGCATGCATCCACTGCAACTTCACATGAGGATTTCACACCCCAACGTGGTTGACACGAACGTTAACATGCTCCCCCACCCCCCCCACGCCACCCCACCCCAGCCCGTCCGTGACGTAGCATCCACATCATGAAGCAAGTAGACCCCAACGTGGTTGACACGAACGTTAACATGCCCCCCCCACCCCACCCCACCCCACCCCAGCCCGTCCGTGACGTAGCATCCACATCATGAAGCAAGTAGGGACAACAGCAAGTAGAGACGACAGCAAGTGGAGTGACGTAGGAGGTGCTTATCATCCACATCATGAAGTAAGTAGAGACAACAGCAAGTAGAGACGACAGCAAGTGGAGTGACGTAGGAGGTGTAGTTGAAATGTAGTTGCAAGGGGTGGGACAAGCCTATGTATATATATATGGGAAGCCTGCACTTACACCTATGTATGTCTATATTCAGTGTTTAATCGTGTAGGATTACAATCGGCCATGATGAACAACCCAAACAACATGAAAATTGATAACAAAGGGTGGATCGATGGTATTCACCCAATATATAATATATCTATACAATGATCCATTACACCCCTTGGCATTATCATTGGTTGGTATGTGAAGGATTTATAAGCACTCCTGTTCCAACAGATCGTCCTTAGTTTTGATTCACACGCGATCAATCATCTCTGACCAGCTCAATGCATTCCCGCCTCTAGGATCTCTCCCAGGGGCATCCCAAACCCCAAGCTCCAGCATGGCCAGCCCCTCCACTTTGGTTTCCTGTAAACCACTGCACCCTGCCAGATCTAAGTCTCATCTGCTCAACCAACCGCTCGGACTATTTGAAAAGAATTGCGACAATTCTCACGGGTTCACCCTCACAATTTATGGACTCAAGTGTCCAAATCTAAATTCGATATGCGTGCTTGGTCTGGTGATGGGATGAGCACTTCAGATAGGGATGGAAACAAAGAAGGATTTGAAATCAGCAACGCAATGCTGTTAGTTCTTACAGGAAGCAATCCAGTGTGCTTATTGGATTCCTACTGATCGATTGTGTTTCAGGGATTTTCAGGGTGAATAATGACATTGGCACCAATGTCAACTTTTCGATGGCGAGGTTTCCCCGTGTGTTCCTTATGTTTCCGCAACCGAGGATTCGATCAGCCAAATGTGCCAGCACCAAAGCTAACGAGGCCAGTTTGGAACCAGGATTTCAAGCCTGTTGAACAAATGCGAAACTTTCCAACTATTGAGCATCACTGCGAAGCATCTCAATCCACACGCAGCAACAGAAATGCAGCAACGTGTGAATGCATATTTACACTTTAACCTTCTGCCCAAGATATGTATGTATATATATATATAAAGAGTGTAATCAAAACATATTTCAAATCATGTTAAAACACATCAAAACATATCAAAACATATTGAAACTATTTGCATCTGTTATTAACAACTATAGACATGCATACATGGTACACATAATATGCATTGATGTATTCACACATATGTCTGGGGTAACATCATCCCAACAAAAGAAGATATTAATGATAGTGGTCAATTGGATCTCCTGATTTCTGTACTGTAATAAAATCTCTCGTGATGGGTGACAAAGGTATGCATACACGTATATGTGGACTTATGTCTGTCTGCAAGTCTACGTTGTATAATTACTGTATACTTGTATAAATTTGAAGAGAAGTGATTGACTACACAACAAAAGATGACAGATGAGAAGTTACAATGTCGAAAATATTGCCAGCTATGGCGAGTAGCTAGATGCTCTGTGGTTCTGCACCTGCCTAATGCTGGCTGCCTGACATCACAAATTGCCATACCTTTTTGCCCCTTTCTGGTCTACGAAAAAAGGCACTGCAAAGGGAGACATGTAGAATCATAAGAGCAGTTCGATGCTCAGGATGTCCCCCGCCTGATCATTGATCATATCAACTCATAGCAACATCAACACCTCTCCATATCAAACATCTCACGGAGCCCTGTCCTCCTGCAATTCTCGTTGTGCCGCCGCAATGGCTGATTCACCTCCTCGCTCAGCCCATCACTTGCTGAAGAGCTTTGAATTAGGGGAACAACTGGTGGAACAAACAAAGAACTTTCATGGAAAAATACTGCAAACTGTGGAAACACGGAAAAATGCAGAAACATGATAATTATGGAAAATCAACAAAGAAATCCATGGAAATACTCAGGGAATATGGAAATATATGGAAAAATCATGAAAAATCAACACCTGCCACTGATCACTGCTGTGCTTCTCCGGGGCTTCGGTCGCAACTCGTGAATGAAAAACGTTTCCATCTCCCGAGGGTTGACCGTTCAGCTCAACTTCCATAACTGCTAAGCATTTCTAAGCGTTTCTAAGCAGCTAAGTCGTGCCTCTCACTGAGCCCCAAGAGACCTGAAAGGAAATGACCTGAAAGCATATGGTAGATATGATGGGTGAAACTTTGAGGGAGAACACGCCCCAATCATGTGCTCTTTGCAACTACCAGGAAAATGATGGGGTTATCCTATCTGTGGCAATCACTAAGCGAATTATCATGCTTGAACTAGACACTGTGTGAGCAGGGTTGCCGCATCCCCTTTGGACGGGCCGAGTTTCGTTCCACAAAGCCACCCGGCAAGGCCAAAGAACCGGCGAAAGGCGGATGGCCACGAGTGATGGTCAGCAGCCTTGTCAGGGGCCACCGGATCAAAAAGAATCATGGGCTCGTTCTGGCGCAACCTCGACTCAAACCTCCAGGGTGCATAAACAATGAATATTCACCTGCAGTCATTGACCTATAGATATTGACCTATAGGGTTTTTCATTTCAGAAGTTGATTCATGGGTATATACATCACGCAAAAAGGGGAATTGACCAAACATGACCAATTGCAACTTCCAAGTGGACATGACCTAAAATGACTATAGAATACTACAGGCAAATATTGTGGATGCATCATGCATATGAGATGCTTCTTTTGTGGGATTTAGTGACCCTCGAGGAGCAACTTGTAATCTTGCGGGGGAACATCATGGCTACCAATTGGTTTTCGGCATGCAAGTTTCACCACGAGGGCGTGGCAAACCAGCCAAAATCAATGACAAACAAGCGCTGACCAATGCAGCTTTCCCAAGTCCCTTCCTGTCGTCCTCTTTTGGTGCTGCGCAACATCTCTTCGTAAAATCTGGTTGGGACTGCAAAACTGGTCAACTTTTGAGGTGCCCGAAACCCAAGCACAATCAATTTCAAACAAATCAAAGAACAAGGATAAACAAAGTATACTAAAGATATCTCAAGTCCGATAGTCAGCAGGTGCTCCCTGTCAGTACATTCACCAGCAGATCTGTCTGGGGTGGTTTGGGGCCACCCCGTCCAAGCAGCTCCAGGTCTTCGTGATTGAGATGAAAGACCAAGATGTCCGCGGTGTATCGTGTGCCCCGTGGCATGGCAGCGGCTATGGCAGCTGCAATCAACACATGGCCGTAGCGCATGGCCGTCGAACTGCGGTTGTGCAAATGCTAAAGGGATGAGAGAAGATCTATATATCTACATGCATTCGTGTGCAGCTGCGAAAATGACATCAATATATGTTATATACATTTATATGCTGTATTTGCATGCAAGCATATCTTTACATGTCTACATGCTTATACTGATGTGTTATTAATACCTGATGGTCTGACTCTAACATGACATATCTGAAATTTTCACGAATATTCCTGAAATGACAGACCAAGGTATCATGGATGATTGATAGTCTGGCAGTGACTGGTTTCCAACACTTGGGAACTTCCTGCCGCTCTTGGTTTGTTCATGGCAACTTCCACTTTAAGCGTCTTGAAATCAGAAGGATGCGCGGGAGAAGTCGGACGTTCGACGGAAAGTTGCAACTAGCAGTCTCCTTATGTCTCTTTCATATTCCAACATCTTCCAACTTCACAAGTTGCGGCCACAGTCGATCCTGAAATTTCTTGGTGACCTGAAACGACGACGCGCTTGGTCCCTGTGGTGCCCCAGCGCCCCAACGCGGCGCCACCTGGTGGCACGTACAACGTGAGCTCGTCAAAGTGCGCGGTCTGCGACCGATGCTCCGTGCGGCCGGCCCAAGTGGAAGCGCCCGTGTCGTCCTGGGGCCATGTGAGCAGCCCAGAGTGGCTGCCGCAATGTGATGTTTAACATTGGAGGTCAACATGATTAGATTTATGAGCATATTATATTATATAAATTTTACAAAGTGGTGATAAGCTTTTTGAGTATTCATTAGCTAAAGGTTGTAGTACAAAGGGCTATAAGTGCAATTGGCAGTTGACTGCGTTGATGATCATGATCACTATAGTGGTGTGATGGCTGATATGTTTACCCCGTAATTGCATCAATTGCCCCTATTTTGAACTATAAGTGCCAGAATTGACGCTATAGGCTATAGACATCTACCAACTATTGTGGCCAATCTGTTTCAAAGCGAATTTCACTTACAGTAGTGATGGCCGATCATTACCGTAGAAACTATTCATCTGAAACACAGACCAATGATATCCAATGATCAACTAGAGGCCATTCTGACTCGTATCATAGGCCGTACTGTAGTTATTATAGCTTACTATTGGATATTGTTGTAGTAACCTAAAATAACCATCGATCAACCATAATAACTAATCGTCAAACATTGCCTCCTATTAACATGATAGTAAGCTATAGACCATACTATAGTTAATATATCATAGGTTTCGAACCTATAATAGTTTCAACTATAGTAATAATCATCAATTCATCACCCTTCACCTAAATGTTTAACCCACAGATATAGCCTATTGGTGACTAACCATATGTTATTATATAGGCTTCAAACCTACAATAGTTTCAACTATAGTGATAATCAACTATATAGGTTTCTAACCTAGTGCTTTCTAACCTAGTTATACCATCCTATAGTTAGTATACCATACTATAGTTATTATACCCATAGTTGTCTATATCCATTAGGTTACTAACCTAGTTATACCATATTATAAACTATAGTAACCTACATAAGTTACTACTCTAGTCATACCCATCACCCGTTTCAACTCATCGGCCACTCACCACGTCCGCGCCTCCATGCGCCGCTGCAGCGCCTGCGCATCCTTCCGCATCAGCTGCCGGAAGCTCGGCGGAGGCGCCATGCGCAGCTGGAGGCCCGGGACGTCCGGCAGCCTCCAGCGGTGAGCAGTGACAGATCACTACGCTTGCCATAGGCTACTGGAGGTTCTATAGGTCAATGATTTTTTAATGGTTTAATATGGTTTAAGATGGTTTACTATGGTTTAATATGGTTTAATAATATATTAATGTTATCAAACCAATGGTTTGACCATACTTACTATGGTTGATATTGGTTGTTATTAGGTTATTGTGGCTACATATGGTTCCTATTGGTTAGTGTTGCTCATTATTGGTTACTGTGACCTAGTACTATGGTTACTTTTGGGTATTATTGGTTACTATTGGATGCTATTGGCTACTGTTGGTTACCATGATCAATATGGTGTAGTAGTATTGCTATGGTGCCTATTGGGTACTATGTTTACTATTGGTTGTTACAGATTGCTATTGGCTACTGTGGTTACTTTTGGTGAATATGGTTGGTACTTTGTACTATGATGAATCGATTACCATTGGCTTGCAGATTGCTATAGATTCCTGTTGATCATTGGGGTTCGTAGTACAACAATTCTACAGTCATCACTATCTTTAGTGAATAATTCTTACTGTATGTACTCTGGTTTCTAGATGACTATTGACTGTGACTTGTGAGAAAGCGTAGTAAGCTACAGCTGTTTCTTTGTAAAAGAACCAACAGCTTACTACGCTTGCTCCCAGCTGTTGATTGCTGGTAATCACCCCCAGGTTCCGGGCTCCAAAAGGACAGCACTGTAGAAACTTTTGGAGGACGGAAAATATGTCTGGAAAAAGAAGAGTAGTCGAAGGAAGTTTAGACGTCTAACTTCCGACAATATGGACAACTCAGCTAGGGCAGATCGCCCGAGCAACAACACAGCTAGGGCAGATCGCATGAGCAGATGTGTGAAAGAAGAGATGTGTGAAAGATGAGATGTGCGAAAGATGAGAATGCGAGCGCGCCAAAATGTTAGGAAAGTCGCGAAATGCTGTGTTTTGCAAGGTTTTGTGCCTCAGGAGGGTCCAGAAGGGTACCTCGCTAAAGCGGCGGGTGCGGAGCACTGTGGCGGAAGGTGTGTGCAAAAATCGTTAAAAAACCTAGGCGCGAAGCACATTTGGAAGTCAAAATCGTAAAAACATGTCACGTTCGGAGCACTTTTGGAAGTTGCAACTCGCAAAATCGTGAAAAAACCTAGGCGCGAAGCACATTTGGAAGTCAAAATCGTAAAAACACTACAGCGTCGGAGCACTTTTGGAAGTTGCAACTTGCAAAATCGTGAAAAAACCTAGGCGCGAAGCACATTTGGAAGTCAAAATCGTAAAAACATGTCAGGTTCGGAGCACTTTTGGGAGATGCAACTTGCAAAATCGTGAAAAAACCTAGGCGCGAAGCACATTTGGAAGTCAAAATCGTAAAAACATGTCATGTTCGGAGCACTTTTGGAAGTTGCAACTCGCAAAATCGTGAAAAAACCTAGGCGCGAAGCGCATTTGGAAGTCAAAATCGTAAAAACATGTCATGTTCGGAGCACTTTTGATGACTCCTGATTCTCAAAACTGGCACGCCGCCTGCGCGCGAAGCAAATTTTCAAGATAAAATCTTCGACCAAAATAAAAAATGCAATTTTACTAGCGTTTCGGGCCACTTTTCGGAGATGTCATATGATCATGAAAATTGGCACGCCGCCTGCGCGCGAAGCACATTCTCACGTCCGAAGTCGCAAAAACTCGTGGTTTTTAACAAGTTTTGAAAGTTGCATGTCCGAAAAAGTGCACGCGGCAGGGCGAGAAGCACATTTTGAAGCAAATGTGTCAAAACACAGCACGTTTTGACACTTTTGGAACACAGGAGACAAAAGTAGGAAAACACTTGCGTTTCGCGTCACTTTTCGTGATTTATGTGGCCAAAATGTGTACAACGCTTGCGCGCCAAGCACATTTGCAAGTCAATGTGGCACGCCGCCTGCGCGCGAAGCACATTCTCATGTCTGAAGTCGCAAAAACTCGTGGTTTTTAACAAGTTTTGAATGTTGCATGTCCGAAAAAATGCACGCGGCCAGGGCGAGAAGCACATTTTGAAGCAAATGTGTCAAAACACAGCAAGTTTTGACACTTTTTAAACACAGGAGACAAAAGTAGGAAAACACTTGCGTTTCGCGTCACTTTTCGTGATTTATGCGGCCAAAATGTGCACAACGCTTGCGCGCCAAGCACATTTGCAGGTCAAAAGTAGCAAAACACTTGATGATCGGAACACCTTTGCCAGGTTCAGTTATCAAACGTGGCCAAACACCTAGATGCAAAAGATTTCATGATCCAAGCACATTTGGAAGGTAAATGTCTGGATAGACGAAGTGTTGGTTAGACAAAGAGGTAGCCAAATAGATCGACAAGTCGATAGTCAGATCGATGGGTGGCTAGATGGATAGTCAGATACATAGATGCATCGATGGATGAACAGATGGATAGATAGATGGATAGATAGATAGATAGATAGATAA
Source organism: Symbiodinium kawagutii (assembly GCA_009767595.1). Classification (NCBI taxonomy): domain Eukaryota; class Dinophyceae; order Suessiales; family Symbiodiniaceae; genus Symbiodinium; species Symbiodinium kawagutii. Next base: position 557,254 of record VSDK01028829.1, read on the forward strand.
ATAGATAGAATAGCTAGAATAGATAGATGGAATAGACAGACAATTGGATAGCCAGATTCAGATGGCTAGATGAGTCGATAGATAGACAGATAGGTAGACGAAACGAGAGTCAGATAGAAAAGTAGATAGATAGTCAGGTAGATAGACAGAAAGATAGACAGATGGACACATAGATGATCAGGCAAATAATTTGGCAGATAGATAGACAGATAGATAGATAGGCAGGTAGATAAATAGATAGATGGACAGGTAGATAGATAGATACATAGACACAAAGATGACGAGATAGATAGTGAGGTAGATAGAAAGACAAGTACATAGGCAGATAGATAAACGAATAGATCATCAGATAGATAGATAGATAGATAGAGAGTCAGACAGACAGAAAGAAAACTGATGCGCTGCCAGTCAAGTGGCCACATCGATGCTCACATTGTCGCAACCACAACTGCACACTCCTATAGTGCTCCTATCTTGGAAACTTCCGCCACCGCCTTGTGCGGTACTACTTGAATTGTAATCTACTTGTAATCCACTGGAAATCTACTATTAATCTAGTAGTACTATAGTAGCAGGATGTAGTAAAATCTGTGAAAATGATGGACCAATGGAGACTAGTGAATTCTACAGTGGATACGACATGATACTACCGTGTTCCTACAGTAGCAACTGCTAGTGCCTGTGAAATTGATGGTACTAGCAAGTAGTCAGTAATAGTCAGTTGTGGGCTCTCCAGCACTCCAGTGACTAGTCGCAAGTACTATTGGTATAATACATAACTCTGGAATTATTGCGGTGTATGACTATACCGTACCCCTATGGCTTGATAACTACGCAACTGTAATGGTGAATATTACCAGAACTATGGTGTGACCTAACGGCATATCAAACAAGACTTTTTTTAATTTACATACCGTACCTGTACTATTGCAACGGTACATCAACTGAATAGTATTGAATTTGAACGGTACAATCCAAAAACCGTAAATAGAAATGCAAGTTAAACGCTAGTGATGCAAACAACTGGACTGCCGTCAGCAGCACTTATGTGCGTCTCAACAATCCCTGGCTGAGTCATTGTTGAAATGGGAATGATATGATACCTTGATGAGTTTAAAGGCATTGAGCTGTCCAAAGTGTTCACCAAGGTGGGCGATAACTTCATTCTCAAAACACTTGCTATTTCTTTAGCCCAAATCCCGTTAGGGAGCAAAGCAGCTTGTTCTTGAAGCCTCCCATGATTGACAGGAAGCAGCGGGATTTTTGCAAGGCTCCTTTTGTTCAGACTGGAAAGCGTTCTCCCATGCGTTGCTGACAGCAGTTGTCGCATGAAAAAACTGAAGCTGATCGGAGATACATCGAGCTAGCTAACGAACAGGAGAGCGAGGTGACACAGATATTCTTGCTGAAAAAGGTTAGAAAATAGAACGTCCCCTCCACTCAAAGAAAGCCTTATTTGTCTTCAGATTTTGATATATTATATATCCTATTACCTGTATGACAAGTACCATCAAGTACCTGCGATTACCAGGCACTCCCATTCGACACGGAGCCGCGTTGTCGCGCTGCCGCGGCTGAAAATTGCAGGTGGCAAAGCAGCAGCAACATGGAAGTCTGGAATCAGTGGAATCAGGACTTATCTTTATCATTCTTTATCTGTCCTTACAGGTGGTGTTGGAAGCTAGTTTTCTCACTTGATACCTCCGACTCCACACGGAACTTTGGACATATTGATGCGCATTTAGGTATATCATATCCAAAAGTATCCAAGGGTTGCGTATATGATTATGCATGCCTGCAGACTTACAACCTCTACGTTTCCAAAGGTTATCTCCTGAAGTAGCACGGATCTCTCTTCTCAGGTTCTGAGGGGTTGGGAAATGCTGGCCACACGCGGTGGTTGAATCTGGTCATGGCTGGTCATGGTCGTGTACCGACCTTAGAAACTTGCCGCCTTTGTGAATGTCGGGAAGCTCATGCCGTTGAGAATGAGATTGACATACTAACCCTTGAATGAATGTGCAATGAGTTCTGAAACCACTAATAAACCTAGCCAGGGACATCTTTTGCGTCCAAATGATTCTCATGTTTCTGCGGAAAGAATAGTCACGAAGTTGTCACAAGTCCTTCCTGTTGATACAGGGGTTCTGTATATAAGCTGTGTGCCCATCTGACTAGAGAGATCTGAAGTGTACCCTGGAAAGGCTACATTCCCAGGGAGAAGAAAAGGACATTTGGAGCTTTCAGAGGTAATCCCACGTTGCAACTAGCCAAAAGTTGGCACTGTGAAGCTGCAGTACCCAGAAACGCTTTTGGCATCCAGGGCCGGGTCCAAGTCTCTTGAAGTACGACTCACAACATGGGTTTGTCCGTAAATGGTGGTACCTATACATGTACCTACTAACCATACAATGATGGCCGTTATTTTTAGGGAAACTACCAGTCTTGGGGTGTACACCATTTTTGGACGCGCCCGCATGAATACGATATGAATCTATCATCAACTGACATTTCCATGACATCCATCAATTGCCACCGAGAACACTGCAGCACAGCGAGGAAAATGAAAAGCGCTGCAGTGTTTGAAGCATTCTGAAGCACGAAGTGGAGGAACCTTGCGCTCGTGATCACGGTGGGGTTGCGGCTGATAGAGCTGTATCGGGCATGGGTTGAAGATGATGTGGCATGCACCAGTAGACAAGTACCCATTGGCATCAGTTGTTCAACCAAATCACGCAACTGGCTAGTCATTTTCTGGGAATCTGTGCCATTGATGGTAACTCTGCAGCTCAAACTGTACCCATCCATTGGCGTCCGTGGCCACTCTGCACCAATGGGATATGATAAACTTTGTTTTTCATCAGTCAGTACAGAACTACTGTATTGACTATCGACTAACAGGTCCAAGTTTTTGTAATGCCTCACGTGAGTATTGCCCCACTCCCAACCCCCCAAACCCTCAACCTTGGACTAGTTGGCAAACATTGAGTGCCTATATGATAGGCATACAGTTACATAAGCTGCAATGATGTCCACTGTCCCCACTTGCGCAGTCTTGCACACAGATCAACATATCAAATGGCCGACAGTGTACGAAGTGACACGCACAATTATTTTCTCCTGACGCTTTCCTCACATCCCCTGCCTTCAGTCATCAATGGGGATCCCCAGGTATTCCTTGTACCACTTCTTTTGTTGCCTCGGCAGCAGGGATCTTTCAAGGTGAGACCCGGAGCCAACTTGAAGTTCTCAGTGTGGGAAGTCTTGGCACATCACATGAAGCACCTTGAAAAAGGAAAACATGAAAGGATAATCTTAAAAGAAACCAGAAGCAAGTGGCGAACGATTGGCCAACCGGTAGAGCATGTTAGAGCTAAACATGTGCTGGACATTAAAGATCCCGCGATATTTAACCCGGCAATGTGAAGTGTCCATAATTCTGACATAGACACATCGCCGGTTCTTGCGAATAAACAGAGATTCATGTCTCAAGGATACGGAAGACAACCACGTCTGAAGTTCAAGTCAGGATCAAAAATGATCAAAGCGCATTTAGAAGGGAAGGATGTTCCGCGTGGTTCCGCGTGTCCTTCTGGGATGATGAATTTATTAAGAGCACCCCAAACAAACACAAGCGCAAAGCTGTAGGGCTCCAAGCAACCATGATATGTGGACCTGTTGAAATGCAGTGACATCCTGAATGATTGCTATCATTTCGCTGGGTAAACCTTCTTCCGTATGAATGTAAGTGCATACGACATGCGAGTGTCTGCATTCTTGACCAAACCTGTATAGAAGTCTTGACAATATCACTCATCCTTTACAAAGGCATTCTTTAGTTTTCAGGAAAATTCTGAATCCTGCGAAACTCTCGTAAAAAAAAAAGCAATTCCGAGACACAGTATAATAACCCTGAATAGCGTTCGTGAACCGGACACATTCCAGCTGACTTGAATTAATAAATATCCTTTTACACTGCTATAATTCATTCCCAGACAACAGAAGGCAAGAAGGTTAGTGCCAACCCTCAACTCTGGCCCCTGCTCTGCCTGTCACCCTGCAAGGAAGTCTTCACCTCTTCCAATGTATTCAACTTTCCTGCTTGGAACTGCTGGTCGTCATGTGTTGACTCCTTCAATCCTATGGATGCCCTGCCTATCTTCCGAAAAAAGAATACAAAATGTCATCAGAAGTTAACACATCTTTGCAAATGGAAAATTCTCAAGACATAAACATAAGGAACTCGGGCAAAAGAATGCAAGGAGGGATGCTTTAACAGGGAGGTTGCTAAGCATGTTCTCTCGTGACCTGTCACCGATTGGAGGCTACCCCTTCAGTCTGAGGTCAAAGGCTTCCTAGTGGCCCCAATAAAACTGCGACTCAACTTGACTTGAACATGTCATGTATCGACTCAACAGGAAGACCAAGCATTTATCTTCAACAATCCCCAAAGGGTTCTTTGAATGGGGAAACCAAGCAACTACATTGGCACATGATTTATGGACAAACCCATATTCACATTAATGTACTGTTTTGGTGTTTGGGAGGATCAGGGTTCAGGCTTCTAGTAAGAAATAGTGCGTAGCAATCAGGAAAGGGGAAAATGAAAAAGCAGGAAGCAAAACGTCACCGCAGCGAGAGGCCAGTAGCAAGGGGCCGTAGCAAGCGATCAGTAGCATGCAGTGGGGAGTAGATAGGAAGTAGGAAGTGGAAAGCGACCAGTAGAAAGTCAGAAATTTGAAGTCGAAAGCAACAAGTAGCAAGTAGTAGACTGGATTGCAACAATGATCCATCACAAATGTATACCCTTCCATTACCAACCAAAATCACATGTTAATCATTAATAAGTGAACCACTCGTTTTTACTGCAAACCAGTGGTTGAACCATCAACGGACCATTCATATATTCATACCACTAATTTTCAACCATCAATGAATTAATGAACCAACAAGTTGTTCGGAGTAACTATCGGTCATCAACCATTTTGTAAATAACAGCTACTAATACCAGTAACCAATACTTGCCACTATCATGGCTAATTAATCACTACTAATGGCAGATCGATTTGTTCACAAACCACCCCTTGTACCTGCTCACTAGCTAGAGATTTGCCATCGCATAGAAGAGGTTTTTTAGTATGAGTCTACTATTAACAGCCATCACTAACATTCTTTATTGTTGGCTATCATCCCTCACCTTCAACTTAGTAAAGCAATCAATTCATGGAAATCATTTGTATGGACTCTACCTTTACCCCTAGTCATCAACTAGATTGTCCATATTACATCAATATAGTCATTATACTAAGTACTTTGTATCATATTATCTATGTTTACAGCTAGTCATCCGTAGTAATAGTAACATGGATTGTTACTGATATCATAATTATATAATGAATATTAATAACTATTAGTAAACATGAATTACTCATATCCATATAGTTATCATATATAATATGGTCATATATGGTCTGGGTGTTCACCAGTTGCCCTTCACGCCTCCAGCTCCCAGCCAACGTTCACAGCGGGGCATCTCCAACAACTGGGCCATGCGCGCATACCTGGGAGCCACGACGATGAAACCGCGCGGGCAAGCGCGCCGCAAGTGGAATTGCAGCCATGATGGCCATGATGGAGAAGGGTAGCTGGGCTAAGGATGGCTTAAGGATGGCTAAAGGATGGCTAAAGGATGGCTTAAGGATGGCTTAAGGATGGAAAATGATAGTGAATGATAGTGAACGATGGATCATGATAGATAATGGTGGCTGAATGATGGCTAACGATGGTAAATGACATGATGATGCATGGACAAGAGTGACAAGAGCTAGCTCATGAGAATGCCAGATGATCCATAGAATGATGTCTAGAGTAGCTAATGGTTAAACCCATCGACGCTTCCAAGCCAAAACCGTCACCAAATCCAGTGGTATATCAACTGATCGCCATGGAAGGTCTAGAGAATCATGTGTAATCAAGAATCACGAAGAAGCACATACGCCCTCAAGGAGCGCATACGTGTAATGAAAAATGATATGTGTAGAAGAGAACAAAACGTGCATGGTTCCCGTAGAATTGCATTGCTTAGCCTGCTCAGCTTATAAAACCAGCCCCAACTGGGCACACAAAGAATCCAGCCATTTTGGATGTCGACGATTGAAATTGGCAATCGTGTCATCATTTTGGTACCAAACATGTTTGAAAGACATCAGTCTGATTATTATTATTTGTTATTGACGGTAGCTTCGTTCTTTCGCCTGCAATTCTGGTGGCTGGAAACCTTAGATACCTGGCGGTGGTATCCCACACAGAAAAACTGAGCAGCTGCGTAGATTCTGCCTATCCACATCCCTCACATCCCTACATCTTCAGCCAAAGTTGCGGAGCTTCTTCAATGGCCTTGTTCCCCAAGAGCCTCGACAGCAAATCAACTCAGTAAGAACACAGGCAAGTTTTGCCCCACCACATGTTTGGGACGGCTCCCATGTTTGGGACGGCTAGACCCGTGTGTGTCACTGTGTGTGTGTGTGTGTCGGAATTGGAATCACACACTGTATCAAACATATTGACATGGACAAAGGTACATGCATACTTATTTGTGGAATGCATGGGTGTATACATGCATGTATGCCTGTATGCGTGGATGCATGTATGCACAAATGTGTGTATGGTCAGTCTCTAGGTACCAGTATGACACTGTTTGTTCTGTCCACGCCTAGAACCACACTAGCTTCCAAAAACTGTACAGTGGAATCGCTCCATTGGGCCAAGTTGCGTGACCCCATACCAAGCAACCAGAAAGGATGCAACCAGAACGGCTGCCAGCTGAGTTATGCTAGTCACACGGTTCCAAGCTTAGTTCATGAGTTTTGTCTCCTAAAAATCTGCCATCGAAGAGAATGGGGTTCATGATTTCAATGTCGAAAGAATGTTGCAGGATTTTGAAGGCAATGATTTCATGTGGACCGGAGAAGAACGACTGTCTACGAAAGTCGAAGTGGCCAGAAAGTCGAACCACCGCGGGAAGCATCCATGGGATCTTTTTTCCGATATTTTCCGATAAAGTGTTGAAATGAATTCGACAAGAGACGGGGAATTGCGACAAGGAGCATCTGTGATAGCTGGGAAATCTACCAGCCAAAGACTGCTCGCGCTTATGCTTCCCTTGAATAGCAACCAACTTCAGTGATAAGTCATGTCCAATCAAGCATGCACATATTCACAAATGAATAGCGGGGCTGGGTCAACGAATTCTATACGGTGCATTCCATGCTTGAAGTATCAGTATCAGCATAGACTGACAGGTTCCCACCCAAATTCGCGGCCTTAGCATGCTTGGATGGCCGTGCCAGTCCAAGCCGGCACGCAAGTTTCCAGGACCCCATTCTTCGTAGTTGTTGGAGAATTACAATAATCCTTGGTCACAATTATTGTATCTACAAATGATGTTGGATTTTTCGTGGGTCCAGTCCAATCGCCATGATTCGTTGTTGATATTGCCAATGTTGCCTCCTAAAACGTCCTAAAATGCTTTTCTTAAAATAGGCTATCATTCCTATGGGATCCTGTGAGGACCCTGTGAGGTTCCCAAACTGGACAGAATCGTCACCGGCTGAGTTCTCACCGAGCTGCTCATGCAGCACGCCCGGTGGTAGGGTGAATCTGCCCAAGATGGCTCCCCTGGCATCACGGCGGAAGTGGATGCACGGTGCAGTAGAAAAGCATAGAAAAATATACAAAAGCCATATGTATCTGTAATGATCTGTATATATGCTGGTACATGTGCACAGCTATACATAATACATAGAGACTCATAGAGAAGCTACATATATATATATATAGATATACATAATACATAGAGAGAGGGAGAGACTTGTATCTCCAAGTTGCTTGTAGATGACGTGCGTGTTGGCGCGGCAAACACAAAGAATTCTGACCATCGTGCATGCATTTCGGAATGATTTGTTGCAGCACGTAGTTCCCCAGAAGCAGTTTTGCTCATGTCCTTGCATACAAACAACCAAAAGAAAAAGCAATTACATGTCAACATCTCTTGGAAACAAAACACCTCCTATTGACTTTTGTAATTTCTCCGTCACAGTTGGTTCTATCATGTTCTATCTCAGTTTCTGTAAATCTGTAAATCTGAATTATGATGAATTCAGCTGTAAATTATTCCTTTCTGGGAGATTCTATCCTTCCTTTGGTTGATTAATGATATCTTTAAATTACTTTGAAAAATGGATGGGTATCCGTCAAACCCGTGTAAGAAAATCATGGACATCACATGATGTTCTGTGTTCGGTTCATGCTTGGTCTTAAAATCCTGGTACCACAAAAAGATGCGAACTCCCATCAGCATCATCCCAGTAAATAAGCAACGCACACTTGGATTGGTCCTTCCAACCCCTTCCATCCACCTCGGGAAGTTCCAGGGAAAATCACTACGTCGAAAACACCGTGATCCCCTCAGGAAGCCGTGTCGAAGAGGTCATCTTATGCTTCAAAAATCTCCATAATCATCCCGAAAATGTGTTGGTTCATGTTGGTTCCAAACAATAACTATCACCAAGTGATGACATGTTCCAAATCATGTCCAAAGAACTTGTAACAATAACATGGATAAGTAACGATCAACATCTGTCACCTTAAAACCAGTGATTCATAGAGATGACACGTCATCCGACCCCCCAAAACTTTGGCCCGTACCAAACTTCGCAGCGCTGGCCTCGGGAGGGGCACCACACACCGGGCCTCCGGCCCCGTGCCGGGGCCTCCGAAGAAGACCTCATGGCCTGGGATGCGGCGAACGTCAGCCGTTGAGATGGGACCTGGTGTCCCAAGTGGTACAGCTGGTGGGCGCCACAGTATTACAACCATATAGGATGATATCAGACACGAGGCGTGCTATGACATGCTATCACTTCCAAATATGATATATTGAACGGGATTGACGGAGATAAGGGGCAAAGGAGTTCCACATTTGGGATACTGCTGTAGGTTTTGATATACCACGATTGTCTTGAATGTGTATAGCCAAACATGTTCTTAGGCGACACGGTTTGTGCCTAAGATCAGCTTAAACAAACTTGCCGGGGAGGGGGGGGGTCAAGCTTGTAATCCTCGAAACAGGACTCGGGAGCACGAGACAGGTATAACAAAAAATTATGATGCAATCCTGGGAACGTGGACATATGGATCAGGTGTTGTGACCAACACCAATTTTGATCTTGATGAGGCTGACAATAGTTTTCTGGTGACTGTTTTCACAACAAAATCTGGCAAAAGTTCAACGTTTCGGGCTGACAATTCTTGACACCAGATAAGCACTGGACAATCGGACCCTCACCGAGCCATACCAATCCCATCTCCACACCCCAGCCTTCCGCAGTGTGGCCGATGCAGGGACCATTTAGCAGTACCAAAGCTGCTGAATCTCGAGGAGTGCAGTCAGATAGAAGCACCAGCACTGCCTGTTGGGTACGGGCTGGTTGCTTGGACGGCCTCCATAGCCCTGGGGATCACAAAATGTTCAAATGAATGTATATCCGCATAGTAATCATATGTATATGTGTGTGTGCATTGACTTTAAACATAGAGATACACATCAAATATGCACAGGTGTACGGATGTTACAATACATTGACATATGTTGACGTGTTTCATTCCAGAATGCCGATGGGCCGTTGTTTACCCTCACATTTGTGTTGGTTCAACCTGCTAAGCCTCTACGCCGCGGGTGAAATACCCCCCTTAGAGTCTCGCTTCAAAGGCACTGGCTTTCAGCGTTTGTATGCGATGATGATCATGACGAGGAACAATGCTGATGAAGATGATACTGTGAGACTTAGTCTAAAACAGCAACGACATTCCAAAGAGTGGAGACAATGACAATATTGTAGGAGTGTGTTTCTGTTGCTGCTTACGCTGCTTAATGATAAAGATATATAGAGATCACTCTGGTGTTGCTACTGCGGATGATTCAAATGCCTGCTGCAAGTGTCGAGCCCTTTTTAAACCTGGGCCTTGTGCAGATACTGCCCTGGCACCGTCCACGGATCTTGATTTCTCGAGGGCCACGTCCCTTCCTCGGGACAACAGCTCGATGGTGATCATTGGCTGATCCAAGTGGTGATCATCCTCTGGAATCGAATAGAAATAGGCTGCCAAGGTATGAATATCATGATGGTACTATAGCAAAGCTTGAAGCTCCTCAACCCTTGCCGAAGCACACATGAGTGATCCTGAGTGTATCAATGTGTATCACTTTCCCCCGATGCAGGCCGCATGGGTGGACACCCCAATTTTGATGTTGGGACACCTTGAGCTTTCAAATTGTTAACATCTACAAGCCCACTGGCGTGAACACTACCGTCGGCTGTGCTCCGAATATCTCTGCATTGTAGTTTGCAAAAGTTCGACCCACCTGAGCCTAACACTATGAATCCCTCTTATGTGCTTTTATATCCTTGGATTTGTCCTTGGATTTGCTGGTCGTAGCCTGAGTGTTGCCAAGTGATCCACAAGTCTGCCTTAGATTAGTTGAGTTCCAATGTGGTTTTGATCAGTGGTCCCCAGTCCAATTGTTACGTCACCTCCTTTGCATTCTTGCCCCTGTGAGTTGCATAGCCTGGATATGAGCAATCAATTGATCACTGCTGGGATGGCTACAAACCCTCATCAGAACAAGCCCATCACCGGATGATGTGGGGCACACCCAAGAAGGCACCACTACTTTGGGGTGTCTTGCAACCATGTGTATTTCATCTTGGTTCATCATATGTCCATGATGGCAACAGGGATCGTAGTTAACCATGATGACCATCATCTATGATCATCGAAGAATGACCATGGATATAATTCTTTGAATAATCAATCATAACCGTAGACTAACCATAGAACAACCATGGATTCTATGTAGACTGCATTAAATTAGAACGGTCATTCTGGTTACATCCTCTTGCTCGCTTTACCCCCTCCAATGGCAAGACGTGCCAAGCGTCAGGGCGACCTAAACGCCAATGCGTGGCGGAGCCGCGCAGAACGCTTCCAGCTTCCACCTCGAAGCAACGATGCAACGCGTCGCAGCATGGGCTTTCAACAGAAGCGGTTGCCGTATCAAGTTTTCAAACCTTCATTTGGGCTTTTTCTAAATATGGGGAACCCCAAAGTTATGGATGGTTTACTACTATAGAGGATTTAGAATGGATGATAACTGGGGTACCCACATTTTGAGAAACACCCATTTTGTGACAGTATCTGATAATGTCTGATTTGATTTACCGATGTCAACAAATTCTTCATCTGGACCTTCACTTGCGAATACACCCAAGTGATCGCGCAATGGCAAGGTATGCGTCTGATGGTGTTTGATCAATTTGCGGTTGTTGACAGCGTCCACATCGGCCAAACAGTGGTTGCAGTTCTGGTGCAAAACGCGTGAACATCTACTGCTTTACATGCCGCTGCGTGAGTGCATCATTATGTCTAGAAACATGTACATATGAACATGTCTGTATATATTGGATTACATGCATATACAAAAATTATATGCACCTTTGTGCTGCATTGCACTGCACTGAAATGTAATTGTTGCATGTTTGTATGGTATTTATTTCATCTATTGTGTGTACTCTGTGAATTGCATGTATTCCATGTACTCTGCGTATTGTGCGCATCGTATGTATCATATACTCCAAGTGTTGTATGTATTGTGTTTATTCCATGTTTTGTTTGTACTGTGTGGTTTTGTATGCAATGTGGTGTCTTGCATTGTGGGGTGCTGTGTTCTATTGTATGGGCGCAGGTGTCATCATGTATCTATGTATGAACATAATTATGATAAATATGCATGTATCTATGTGCCTTTACATCCAAATGTATCTTATGTAAATAAAAAATTGCTATCCTTAAAATGTATCTACATGTGTGCATGATTCTGCATGTACACGCGCCTATTTCCGTTCCCTTGCATAAGCACATTCACCAAACAGGATTGGTGGATCTCCCCTTAGTTTCGGTGTCAATCGACCGCGTCTCTGCTGACTAAATCAAGACGTTGGGTTAGCTATGTGATTGGTTCCAAAATTTCCTGTGCGCATCCATAGTTTGGGCAAACAACATGCCATGGATTTGCTTTTGTACCTTGCTGTCTTTCTGCCTAGATTTTATGTGCTGATCGTATTTCTGTGTATCCATCTATGCAGCGGACCTCAACGCATACCAAACTCATATATTTTGAATCTGTGAAACGAGGCTTTGGTTGTATTTCAATGCAATTGACAAGGGAACTCCATGACTCTTCATTGATGATGCAACAATACCATAATGCATTCACCTCAGACCAGTACTTACTAGTATGGAACTTTGACGCGAAAAAAAAGCCTTTCTGTCCAGCATCCATTCTTTCGCTACTACGACCAACAACATGTCCACCGTTGCAAATGTCAATCTACGGCGGCTGTCAGTCCATGTGGGTCCAGTGATGCATAGCACACACTTTGCTAGACCACCAAACCCACCAAACACCCTGAGTGGTTGGTTTTACCCAGATCAACAGAACAACCACAAGATGGTGATATATGTTGCGTTCGGCCAATAGTTCGGCTGAAACGATTGACACATGTGAAACCAGCCAGGAGAATCACAGGGAGGCCTTGGATTGATCGCAATGTCTGGTGTCCAGCAACCGCTCAACTGATGTCACACTGAATCGGCCGCCGGCAGAATGCTAACTACATCCAAATCGTTAGGACAGGAACCAACACGAGTCAAACAACTTAAGCAACAAACTTTGGGGATACTGATGAACGAAACATCATAGCTGCGTCCCCATGAACATAAACCTTTGGTTTTCCACTCTTTCTGAGCCTTTTTGGGGTTCCCTTCATGGCACCAGACCAGGACGATCCAACCAACAACCGGGACGGCAGCTGCAGCCCAGTGGCCATGCGAAGGGACATGGAACGCGCCATGTTCCGGGGCCTGACAAGCTACCAGCTGATGAGACAAAGAAATCAGTTGAGTCGAGTTGCATCTGGTGGTTTCAAAAGTCTCGACTTTCAAAAGTCAAAGTTGTAATGTTCAAAAGTAAAGGTCTCTCTATTCAAAAGTAGAGGTGTCTAGTTCCAAAAATAGAAGTCTTTACTTTGAAAAATAAAGGTTCTCAATTTCCAAAGAAAAGGTCTCTTACTTAAAAAGTAGAGGTCTCTACATAATAAAGCAAAGGTCTCCACCTTCCAAAGTAAAGGTCTTTACTTTCAAAAATGCAGTCTTAAGCCATAGGTGACCCCAAAGTTATGGTTGGTGAATTATTGTAAATTTAGATGATTCTAAATTATTAATGACTTGGATGTTTGCGGGTAGCCCTATGACTTGAGAAACACCCATCTCAGCTCTTTGAATGCGCACCTGATCAGGTGTTTGGGTCACAAATCAGCTGAGTTACTCCATGTTACTCCTCTTTGTTTGTGAACCCACACACAATGGCAAGTCGAATTCATCAGAATTCGTAATCAATCTATTATTCTGACACGCACATCTCTGCAACACGGAACTGACTCCTGAGGCTGTCACCCAGCTACCGAATCCTAGGAGCATACGGTATGCTATTGATTTGGGACATAATTATATAAGGGGATGTAGTTGGCCAAATTTATGCACTTATTTAAGCTTCTCACCAACCCAAAATATGGCAGCTAGGTAGCCATACATGGGACCACACTGAACTTGTTTGCAGCTAATTCTGCGAGACAATTATAAATGAACCATTTGCAGCGACCTGTAGCCGATGTTAAACCTCTTGAGATTGGTCATGAAGATCATGATGTTTGGACCCATGGGTTTTTTCCCAGCCAGCTATGTGAGGCTGGATCATACATTCTCAGCCTCCTGCAGTTCCCAGGAGCAGAAGCTGCAAGTTGACTACTCCAAATGTCAACAATCCTGCTTTACATAGATGAAAACATCCTACCCCAAATGCTCGTTGCCTATCAGTTTATGAGATTTCCAGGTTCCACAGGTGCTGATCGCACGATGGTCATGGCGATCGCCTTGCCTGAGATATGCATCCACCCATCTGCGGATCATCTGACCTGAAAACACTTGTGCAGGGAAACAGCACGGCACGGAGGGAAATCTGTTCTACACACATCAGTGCTTCAAAAATATGTTACGTTACAAGATCATATGAGATCTAAGTATACTGAAATAATAATGTCATATGGTAACATGAGCACATTTGTAATATGATTCTACTGCTTCAACTGAACATCTGGAGCTAGTGAGCTGGTGCAGCCACGGGCGCTGTTGTGTTCCTCCTCGTCTCTGTCCACATCTCTGAGCTCCTTCGGCCTACAGGAAACACAAGAAGCCAAGGGAAGGCAAGGGCACTTTGGAGGGTGCGGTGGCAGGGATACAAAAGCGAGTAATGTCAACCCCGGATTAATCAACCCCCCCCCTCCCCCCTATAGGTCGACAAGGTCGACAAGGTCTGACCATAGGTGTCCAAAAGTGACCACCCCCAAATAAACGCACCCTCATTGATTTCAATTGTGTTTAAATTGATTTCAATTGTTTTTGATTTGATTTCAATTGTTTTTGATTTGATTTCAATTGTTTTTAAATTGATTTCAATTTCTTTTAAATTGATTTCAATTGTTCTTAATTTGATTTCAATTGTTTCTAAATTGATTTCAATTGTTTTTAAATTGATTTCAATAGTTTTTTTTAATTGGGGGGTTCCAGGCTTGTGGGGGTTACCCTTTGTGAGCTTCTAAAAAATTGTTTTTTAATAGACTTTTAAAAGGCGGGTAATAAAGAAAAACACATAGACTTTTTTGGGAAACCTGAGCCCACTAGCCATGAGTAGTAATAAAACCAATAAGCAAACTAATTAAAACTAATTTAAAACTAATTAAAACAACAATTTCAAAAAAAAATAGGGATCCAGAGGGGTTTGATTAACTAGGGGGGATTTTTGGGTGAACTTATCTTATTTGGGGGTGAAATGAGCACCTAATTAACTTTAGTAAGGGCCAGGGTCCAGGGCTGAGGAGGGGTTTGATTAACTGGGGGGGATTTATTAATCCTGACTTGACATTATTTGTCATGGATGAATATGCTGATCTAGTCAAACCATAGCAATACCATCGCACATTTGGGTTGCAGGCGTGCAACTTTTCTGAGCATCCGATCCTTACCATATTGTTTCAGCTTCTTGTAACATTCATGTGCTTCATCTTTGTTTGGATGTTTAAAGTAGACCCTCAAATGGAAGGACTGGATGAAGCTAAAGCCGTTTTACACGACAATTGTTCGTTCCGACGGATCCGAGCTGGACCATTGTTCCATCCTTTGTCAAGCAAATGTTTTTCAACAAACAAGGTGTCTCCTTGCAAGAAGAGGCCTTGGCAAGGACGTGTTTTCAGCAGCAATATTCATGCTCCCATCCATGCTTAGCAGAAATATTAATGTGTTCTACTTGCGCAGCTCAGCTTATGTGGACAAACAACTTGGCATTTCCAACCCTGATGCACTCGTAACAAGAAAGCTGCAAGGAGCAAAGTCGTCAATGGAAAGGATGTCTAGATACCAGCAAGTTTGGACCCTCGAGACTTTCTTTCTTGTACCTTGAATGGTCAGGTGCTACAGTAGGATGGTGTAGAATCTAAAAGGCAAAATTGCTTATATTTTGCATTCTACGTCTTCAGGGTCATCTTATGAGGCCCCCACTGAAATCGTAAAACAACGCATGTTCTATCAAATAGGATCTTTTTAATGACCTACAGTCAATGTTGGATGATTGAAGTTGCGGCAGTGTTACGACTAACGTGCAAAAATGGATCTGGTTCTAGCAAAGCTTTTATCTCTACAAGCTCGTGTGGCTATCCTATCCCACAGATCATGCTCTTCTTTGGTTGTAGCCTCTTTGACAAACGTAGCGAGTTCACCAGAGTTGCAGGGCTTTGATTGACCCATGGACTCCTGGGAGGAGATTCCACACTTCTACAGGGAAAGTCCACTTACGATCTCTTGAACTCAGTGGGCTCATACTGGACTGATTGTTAAACGACGAGTGTTTGTCCCAAACAACTCACAACCACCGATAGTCGTCCCTGTCAATGGCCAATTTTGTGCTGCTGATCGCTTACTAGCAAAGAGCCCTTGGGGTGCTAATAAGATCTGGACACATTAAGGAACATCAACGACCTGGAGGTATCTGCTGGAATCGGTCCCTTGGCTGTGCGCACATGGTCTGAGTCTGCTTCATGATAGATACTGAAGGCTGTCCGGGGAACCAAACATGTTGCATGTTTGGGTTTTAGCCAAGACTTTCTCTGGCGTTCTTGCGAGATCTGATAGGCCTACAGGTATTGACACGGAGTACAGTATATGCGTGCGTATTCAATAAGTAGCCAGGCACGTCTCGACAATAACATTATTCAGCATAGATTACAGTCTTGCAGTACTCTTACTCCATACTCACTAATCATTTGCAATCTGCAAATTCTCTGTTTGATATGTATGCAAATCTTACGCATGCAAGGGTGACTGATTCCTCGGGGAAGCAACTCTCACAATTTTCCAACGACACAGCAGTAACAACCATTGTTATTGACTATGTAACCATGATTAGCCAACATGAGTATCAATGAAGCTGCCATGGTTGGTTGTCCAGTCAGAACCATGATTATCAATCAACCAGCCATCTAACCAACATCCACCAGTCACAACACCCTCAGTTCCACTGCCTAAAGGTCTCGTAGAGCTTCCACCATGCGTTCACGCCGTCTCCCAGCGTTGCGCTGTTTGCATCGTCGTCCTGTACAGAGGTGGTGACCGGGCTGTCTGAACTGATCAGTGGCAACACGGAAATTTGCGGAGCAATGGCCTTTGGTGGTTTAGAAATAGGGAACCCCCAAAATGGTTGGTTTATTAATAAACAATGATTAATATAGGATGATTTGGGGGTACCCCTATTTTGAGAAACCACCATATGGTGGTTTAGAAATGGGGGTTCCCCAAAAGAGGGGTACCCCTATTTTGAGAAATGCCCATATGCCACGACGACTCAGTATCAATAAGAGCAGCCCATGTCACAGCCTGATATTGTAGTTTTCAGTAGGATGCAGGTATGAAACAACAACATCAAAATACCAAGACTTGACAATGGACCTGTGTTTTTTGATTCATCTGGTGAGTTCCAAAAGAAAAACATGGTTTTGGTAGTCGCTGGTCGTCTGCAGCTGACTCAGTTTTGCAATAATCACCATGGCTCATCTTCGAAAATAGCAAAATAATAAATACCACCCAGCTCCCACAGCATCCAACCATGGCTAACCAGCTAACATCTTTGATTTCCACATGATCTTGTTGCTTTTTGCAGTGATTCCCAACCAATCTTCTGATAAAAACCACATGAGTCTGTTGCTTCTCATTGTTAAGCCACCTGAAATCAGCCATTGATGGTTCAAAAATATATGAATTGTTGCTCATTGTTGATGGCCACCTTCCCAACCGATCCATCGCCTCCAACTAGCCACCAACCCAATCAACAAGTTGTAGCTGGTGTATCTCTATTGTTGTTGATTATCTTATGCTTATATGAGCCAAGCAACCAAGCAACCAACCAACCAACCAACCAACCAAGCAAGCAACCAAGCAACCAAGCAACCAAGCAACCAAGCAACCAAGCAACCAAGCAACTAAGCAACCAAGCAACCAAGCAACCAACCAAGCAAGCAACCACCCACCTACCCACCCAACAACCAACCCCCTTCCCAGCCGTCTCTTCCCACGGGTCTCCTCCCGGCGATTCAGCCGTTCCAAGCGGTGCTGCAGTGGCTCGGAGGCATCTCCGCCCAGCAACAGCGCTGGATCCGCGGCGCCCAGGATCCAGGCGTCGCCTGCCATGATAGGAATCTCTTCTCCCTTTTTTCGAACTTCCTAAGCATAATGCTAGTCGTTAGCAACAGCACTATCATAATTCTCTGTTAATGATATTAGCAATGATAATTAGAAGATGATAGTTCATGATCTCCCATTAAGAATTCCCATTTCTAAACCATCAAGAACTATCATAATCTCTTCTCCCGCTCACAATCGTCTATTTGGGTCTATTTGGGGGGAGGGTTTAGTAGTAGGGAGAAGAGATGATTATCTTTGAAGTAAGTTTAATGATGGATAGGAGACCTCCGATTTGAATAAATGATTCTTAAAGGGAGAAGAGAAGCCATGATAGTGAATGATGGGTTAGTATTTGGGAGAAAAAACTATGACAGTGATAGTGAATAATGGTTTAGTATTGGGGAGAAGAGACTATGATAGTTGATGATGTTTTAGTCTTGGGGAGAAGAGAAGCCATGATAGTTAATGATGGTGACTCTCAACTTACGAGTTGTCAAGTTGTTTTGTGCAGAATAGTTGAGAGATTGCTATGATGTAATTAATGATGGATGTTTGATGGCTGGTTGATGGATAATTGACTCTAATAGAATACGGGCGCATCGCCAAGCATCAACAATATTCTCAGAAGATAAATGGACCATGACCTGCGTGATTTTCAACTATGATCGGCAGAATACCAACAACAGCAAATATATAGATAGAACTTGTTTAGGGAAATGCTGGTACCTCGAGAAATCTGGTTTCTGTGTACAAACAAAAAACAAATGGGATGCACATCCATGTTTGAAGAGACCCACATGCCTAAACTTAAACGACCAATCACAACTGCATTCCTTGAAGTTCATGGTTTGCAAACCTTTTGAATTGAATATGATCCTGAACTAGATAGAATATAGGACCATCAAAGGGTCTCACCAGATATGGAAGGTAGATCACATGCATAGGCTATATTCTATCCTAGTGAGGATGGTATACCAGTTGAAATTAAGTGAGCATGCCTTCTAGAAGCAGCAACAGCTTCAGATTCATGCCAGTTGACATCAACGATAAATGGATACCACCCGCTTACATATCAGCTTTGGGGTGTAATATCAGTACATATGGTGTTGGTACATGTGTCCATGCTTTTCGAACTGCAAATGAACTGACATTCAGAATACATCTTAAGACAACACACCCCAAAACACGTTGGGAGTTGCCCCTGATCAAGCTCTGGATGCCCCAACCCCGTGGCCAGGAGCCTCGGTTCAACTCATCTTGGAGTTGTCCTTTCGACCAGCCTGGCGAAGCAAAGCAGCTGTCTCAGATTGCCAACTGATGAGATTCTCAGGTCCTCCCGAGTACCCCAAATGCTGTGCTTCGATGCTTCGAGCGAAGCACAAGATTTCAGACCCTTCGTAGGTCGGACTGCCCCTTTCAGTCGGAGAACCCCAGATCTCTCACGGTCGGACTCGGTAGAACTCAATAGGAACCCCAAATCAAAACAATTCTTTGTGTTTTGGATTTTGGGGTCCTATTGGAGAGGTACTCAAGTCACACCTCTTTGAGAATGATGTGGGTCGCAGCGTGCTTGTTGCTCTCCAACGAACAGAACAAGGCTGTCGCCATCCCCAAACGGGGTGATGTGGATTTTAAATGAAGCAGGCTATTTCCCCGGTAATCCAAAGTCAGCTGCAACTTGGAGTGTTCACCAAACACAATGGTCCACGACCAAAGGTGATGAGGTGTTGGCGGCGGAACATCTTGAAACCGTGCCAGCTATTGAGCTATTGATTCCAGTGCATTCTGACTACATCAACACGCATAGGCAAAACATGGCAAAACATTGATACATGTTGAGCTGCTTGGGCCATGGGTCACGAATCCCGTAAGACTTCCTGGGGAGAATGCTTGGCAGTAAGGGTGAGGTGTGAGCAGCTTTGCCTAGGCAGGTGAGGTCAACATAGGTGTCCCTGTCCCTCACCAAGGGTTGGTGAATGGATGGCTGCTTGACGGGTGATCGATAGTTCCGATCCATATAGCCACCGATCACCAAAGGTGGATCTTAGCTCAACAAGCACCGTTTAGGACGGGTAAGAAAATGCTATGGTCGTTATTCAAAGGGATCTAGTTGCGAGTTCAATCGCAGAAAATCTGAGTTGTCAATCTGCCAGCAAATCATATGAGCATGTCTCAAAATGTCTTTAAGCTGCCATTGTTGTTTCCAAAATGTCTGTGTGCAGCTGAAACCACAGATGCTCCTGTGTATCCAACCACCAGCATGAAGTCTTCTTTCTTCGCCTCAAGCTGTGCAAGATGGCTTCCAAAATCGCAACAAATCTGCTGAATGAATCTCTTCACTAAATGACACGGATTCGCAACATGCTGGCAGAATCGAAAACTAAAGTAAGAACCATGATTTGTGCAATCGCACTCGGGCTGGGCCTCTTGGTCAGGCACTGGAAATAAGCAATCAAAAAATTGTGGCCCAAAGGTGGTTCTCTGTTGAATTTGGCTGCAACGTGTACGTGTGGATGCATGCGTTGCTAACGATGCACATACCTGAATATCAACATAACAAATACATGAATATGTATTTGTATGTTGAATACATGATGTACAACTACCTCGGGTACAAATTTTAAATGCAATGTGTCTTCCATCTTGCAAGAGAACCGTTGCCCCTATGCACTGTGATCCTTTCTGGTACAGGTCTGCATGGTGGGAGCCTGGCAGGTACCATGATTTTGGACATGGAAAGCCCGTGGTCTTGGGGAACTGGTCTTGGCGAAAGATCTGCATCCCTGTGGCTGCTTCGAATCCCCAGTGGCGGCTTGTTCATGTTGTGAATTTGCATCCAGGTCCCATGATGCGACCCTTCAATATATGAGAAATAGCCTCGATTGGTGTGGTCAATCCAACTTTACAAAGTCAAGAAGTATATCGGAAGCTTTCTCAAAAATAAATGTGCGCTCGTTGCGGTATATAACATTGGTAAGTGGGTTGACAGATAGGGAACCCCCAACCACGTATGAAAAGGCATTACAGCACGTCCGTGAGGCAGTTGGGATTACACATGTCTTGAATGTGCAAGTTGATAAGTTCGTACATACAATCATATACAGCAATATACACACGTATATGTATATTGTACATAGATACGAATGAAGTACTGTACATATCTGTATATATCTGTAGTTATCATTATATATCTGTATATTAAATGGATAAGATTGGATGAGTATGCATACATAGAGCAATCCCTTGACCATGGCAGTCTTCCCAAGAGCAACGCTCCTTCTCCTGGTCATTTCCCCGATCATTGACTCCAAGCAGCTTGCCCGGTGACCACCAGTAATTTCGCTTGTCTGAAACTCATGATGTACACCTGGGTGACGGCGGGGTGACTGCGGGGTGACCGCGGGGTGACCGCGGGAATGCCGGTGGTCTCAAGCATGTACCTTTTGTCCCCGGCCAATCGTCCGGTAGAAAATCGTTTCAACAAGAAAAAGAAATGGTGCCACTACCAGGGACATCGATCGTTAAAATAACGCATAGATCAGGTGTTCCTTTTGACATCATTTCATGCGACCATTTAGTTTCTTTATTTCAGACTTACACGAAAAAATGCAGGACACACATCAGAATCAGTGGACTTTAGGATTGTTCCACAGAATCCCAATGAAGATGATCACAGCATTCAGCATCAAGAGCACCTTGCATCCACCAAGATACACCGTTGATCACGTGATTGCTGTTGCCGGCAAACCTCGCCGGCTTGGTGACCAACTCTTGAGTCAGTCGCAATTTCAAAGGAGCTGTTGGGAAAAGTGAGCTGCACAAATGGCAGAGAGATGCAAAGAGTACAGTTGAGAGATCAAAACTGACTCGTACCTGAAACTCATCCCAAAGTAGGTCGGATGTTTTCATCATACGCAAGGGATCTCAAGAGTGGAAGTGGAAAGACAACATCCTTGGAATCGCAGACCAGTAAAATGAACCGTCGCCGTTTCATCTTTCCCTATATATACTATACTAATACAAATGTTGCCATCAAATTGTACTCGACACTTTGATGATATGCTTGCAGGAGTAGAAAAACTCTAAGTTCCAAATACACGTGGATATATGTTGACTCATAGTGCTTCACAAACTTTAACCAGCATGCAAACTGAATGCACGATTCCAGTTGAAGAAGCCACCGCTTAGGGGCCTTACATGGTAACGATATCAAAAGTCATCATGTCCTATTTCCAAAGGTGACGAGCCCCACTAAACGGTGGCATTTTCCATCAATTACCGTCGATTTTTTGGCGATTAGATATTCTTAACTATTATGGTGGTTTCAATGGTTTCCATATTCCCATTGCAACCACTAAAAAAAAAACTACTTTTGCTGGCAAATACAACAAATGGCTAAGTATTGAGTATGTCTACTCATCACAGGCTCACAGTACAACGTGAAGATATATGACCACATATATAGATAGTCATACATATGCTGAGCACAGACACTACTAATTGCATGTAGATACAAACACACATAAATACAGAAATTGGCATATCGAAATTCACGTGAATAGAAACATAGGCTATGGATGGCTATTGTGACCGCCGTATCTATGTATGCTCAAAGTTCCAGAGGTGTAGCATAGTGCTATTCAGCTCTACAGAAAGCCTAGCCCTTCCACGCCATGCCCGTTTTCATGCTTCATTGGGTCTTTCCACATTTCCTGATTGGGCAATTCCTCATGGTGGTAAAATGTTCATGGTTCAGATTTGTTTGACCTGCTGTATCACCTGCAATAAGCAACCAAGCAACCAACCAACCGACCGACCGACCAAGCACGTTTCTGTTCATCGCTTGGGGTCCTGGTGGCACCACCTGCATCTGAGGCACCGTTCCATGGTGTGCAGGCAGAAATGTCTTGGACTGCGACCTGCGAGGGCCCTTGTTGGGCCTTGAATCAAAGTAGGACCTTTCCATGGCATGGAAGAATCATAGTGGCTGATCTGGCTGGTGGTTTTCTAGGGTATTCTAGTGGCTGATGAATAGTAGTCGTTTAAAGAACGATGAGATCGAACCATATGGGTTTGTCCATCGCCATGGTGGTACCAACCAGTCAGCTGTGCAGAACCATTTTTCAGAGGGAAACCAAAAGTTCATATGTAATCCCTGCTGAGGAGTTCAACCTCGGGCAGTTTGGTCACGGATCCCGCAATCAAACAACAGGAAGGATCCAAATGCAAGGGTTTGGAATTAGGGACCTGTCATTCCCAAATCAAGGCCTCAGGGACTTTTCACATGACTGGAATGCAGCACCATAGAGCACATATCAACACATTGGGGCTCTCACCTGCCAGAAATTGATTTCTAAATGCATTTTGATGATGTTGATTTCCAACAGCACCCGGACATCACTGCAGCTCAAAGCTCAGGTTAGACGACGGCATAGGAAGTGTAGCGACTGTGGATGACTGTGGTCTGTTGGGGACATAGGACATCCCTTGGGCTTACCCCTTCACCAGCAGTTTCCAAGTCACCGATTGTGGTCATCCCGGAACCCTCATAAGTAGCACATGCGAGCTTGGGGAATCAAGATATATTTTAGGGAGGCCATGCTGGGGATCTTAGGTGGAAGGGATTTGGTGTATTGAGTGCACTTTTCAACCAGGAATCAGTTGTTCTACAGTACTAGTACGCACTAGCTGCTACCTCTGCGGGTTGCTAGGACACTCCTGTTTTCCTCAACACTGTGCCACTTCCTAGGGCCCAACTTAACTACTTGCACCGATGCCAGCACCCTGATATCTGGCGCTGATATGTGCTTGCAAAGTTCTCAGCCGCACCTTCAGGACATTCCAGACCCTCGCAGTCTCCACCAAACCAAACTTTCCAATCCTCTAGGCCTGGTGAAGACCGGGAGATACAAACACTATGTGGCTAGCTCTGGACAGGAAATGAACCCAAGGGAATGGAATCGACATGAATAAACGTCATCCATAGCGATAGTATATAGGAGGTACCATCCGTTTGGCAGCTAGGATGAGTCATACATGGTTATTTTCTTCAAGCGGAGGGGTGTATCTGTACCAACAAGTAAGTCGGTACGAAAAATCCATCTCCAATCCACACCAGGATTCAGTTTGGAACCCTTACAACAAACACCCGAGAATGGTGTTTTGTGGCAGCCTTCTTGGCTTCCATCTGCAGATCATCCAGCAAGGCAACAATGTTTCTTCAGTTTGTTCTATCGTTGCGATTGCCGTGGTGGGTTCTTGGTGGTTTGGATTGCTGTCCAAAGCAAATCAAGGGAAGGCACCTCTCACCCCAAGCATCCTCACGATGAATCAAACACCACAATTTACTTTATAACTGTTGTCACAAGAAAGTTGGATCCATAGACTTTGGGTGGAAGCATAGTCAATGGAAAAAATAAGTTTGTCTTCCAATATCTTTAAGTGCCTTTCAAACATCAGGGACTAGAGTTCACTAAGATGCTCTTATTTAAGCCCAACAGGAAACGTGGATGGTGCCCGTACAGGATCCAGCTGTTTGGAAAACGCAGCAGTATGGCCACCTAACCCGCCGATAACATGCACAAAGGTCAAAGCACCTTTCATGTTGAAAGTGACACTCTCATCTTCACAACTCCTGGTCCATTAGACTGCATGTTTACCTCCCCCTTGTATCAGTGTGATCATCCCGTCCACAACCTGGCACCCAGGAGACTGGCACCCATGCCTTGTTTCAGTCCCAAGAATTGGAACAAAGAATCTGTAAAAAGTTCTGACTCGCTAAGATCCTCAGCGCGTGCTCAGCAAAGGCGAGGCTCCAAAGGTTACGGTCGTCAGGTAAGGCATGGTGCTGCTAGCGCTGCAAGCTGCTTCAAAAGGATGCAACTTTCTCCAGTTGCAACTTCCTTGTGTACCTAGGGCTCACCTCAGATTTCTACTGCCTATGCTAGGTCTTACCTCAGCTCAGCTTTGGAAGGACAATGCTAACCTCAGCTGATTTGGAGGGGAGATAAAGCAAGATGCTCCTGGCGGACTGGACCTAGAATGCCGCTGACACACATATTGACAGAGTCCCCACTACCATGGTTTATCTTGGAATATTCACTCCTTCCTTTAGCGTTGATCAACGACGTCTGTTGATTCTGGCGCAGCTGTCTCAGATCAACGACGCTGCTGGGCCAATGCCAGGAGTCTTGGTGAAGATCCTCAACACGACACCGAGGTCCCCATCCTGCCGTCCCAGGCTCCACGTCGGCTGCTGTGAAAGCGGTGGGGCGGTTTAGGACCACGCCCACCGTGCCCTGGTCATCATGATCCACGATGAGCATCACCACCTGGTAGCTGAGCCCACGGATGGATATGTTGGTCCACAAATTGAACGGTGCAACACCTGGGTTCAGTATGAGCATAGTTCAAGGTGAGTAGCATATGTCCATATATTTATAAAGATGTATCGGAGCGGACTTGAATCTATACCTGCAGGTCTATGCATACATGATGATCAGCATCCCCAGCATGCTCGTTCGGATGGTTTGATATGGACGCCTTGTTAAAGACATGGGGCACCAGTTGCGGATGCCTCGAGGGGTTGATCGTTTTGATGCCCATGCTCAGATGAGTAATGATCTACGGCTGTCATATTTCATCAAGTAAGGGGGGCGTCTTCAAAGGGTCTCAAAGGGTCTCAGGACTTGTATGTAACAGCCATTTTCCTCAGCTGAAGATTAGATTTGATGAAATTTGAGGATTAATAGCAAAATGCAAACCCAAGAAAGAAACACGGAAAAAGTTTCAATGACCAAAAATGAAAAAAACAATGAGGATGATACAGAACACAATACCGGGAACAGGTGGAAACACGTTCTATAGGTGGAAAGAATCAAGGCTTTAACAACAGACTCGGGACTATGCAAGCCTTACAAATCAGTCCATTCTTGAGTTGAAGCTGTTCATTACAGAGAATCAGCGGTTCGGTACTGGATTGGACAATAAGAGGCTGAAACCTGCAAACAGTCATAGACGATCTAACGATGATATTTATAATGATATACTTTGGCGTGAGATAACAAGCTCGATGACAGTCTCAATCAATACATCCGCAGGAATTGCCTGCCAAATACAATAGAGGTTTCATTGACTTCTCTGTGGCAAAGTGGAGATTGTATAAGTTGAACAAAACAAGATAAGACCCCTGCAGACGATGCAAACACTTTAGACTTGGCCATTCTTTGATTTCTGCCTGCAGAATTTCAGGGAAGTCCCTAGCATCAAAATCCAGCGGAGTGATGGCATATCTGGCACGGCAAACAACAAGCAAGTCCGTTAATGAAACAAATCCTCTGCCCACCGGAAACTTCAAGCAGGTTCACATGTGATTTTCACATATCGGAAAGGGCTGTTGTCCATCATGCGCTCCTGGCTCTATATTATACATGCGTACATGCTTCAAAAGATTTTGCGCAAGCGAATGACACAATCCCAGCCACAGATTCAGAAAGTAAACAAATTGACAAATTCAATGAAACCATCTGGGTCAATCCACCAAAGGTATACGGTATACCCCATAACTTCCGTGTTTGAGCAATGGCTCTTTCCACCTGAGGTTTGTGGTAATGCCTGATTTGCATATGGGTTTCCTCCTCATCCCCGTCCAAAATGCTCGTTCTCCGTTCTCAATAGGTAAGCTAGCAATTCTGAGGGTGTACGCACACCTATCATGGTTCACGTGGATGTACAGTACCCATATGAACAACCTCAAACCTAACAGTTTGCATCCATCATCCACCCCGTTCAAGTCCAAGTAATGTCCAAGCACCTGAGCAAAGTATTGGCGTCGAAGGGCCCAGTAGTCTCCTCTCATTGTGGGAAGGTCTGCCCTTTGTCCCAGGAACTGTTACAAGCCTTTTAAAGCTGAGGAGTGGATGGCTAAGAGTTGACGTTTGTAGTGCATACCTGGGACTTCACATAGATGCTTGCCTCTAAGAAAATTGGTGATAGATGGTAATAGATGTGTTTCCAGGCGTGGCTGGGTACACTAAGGATCTATGGGATTGCTATCCCAAGGATTCCCAAGATGATTTTCCAAGATAATCAACCATTAATAGTTACGGTTGAGGATGGGATACCAATGCAACCCGTACCCAATCAAGTGGAGAGGTTGGCATAGTTGCGTGTACCCTGTGGGGTGACAGGTCTTACTGGCAACCTCCAGGCACGAGGTTGGATATTTGAATGTGTGCAAAGCATGGACAAAAACATAGGCATGTATAATTAGAAAACAATACGATATGTAAATATATATATATGCAATATATCAAAATCATTCAAAATCTATTCTTCTCTCCCTTAGCTTCAGACCTCGCTTCTGCTTCCCCTCCTGGCACTGAAAGGAGAACTGAACCTTGTTCGAGCAAATCCTCAGCTGTTCGGCGCTTCACAGCTGGCTACCGGCCACCATGGAAGGAGATCAGTCTGCCCCCCGTCGTGCCCTCAGTTCTTTCTGCACCTCGTCTTGAGCTCATACAATCGACATTCAAATGTGCAATCAGAATTGCTCTTTCAAGCCAAATGATGCAAGTTGAATCCAACTGCCACAAAGGGTGTCAGGATGTCCGAAGCTGAGCTCATGTTTTGGAGATGCTGAATCATGGATTAAGGCTACGGCTAGAGTATGATAGAGTAGTAGCACCCTTGTGTTTACTTTGTTTTCACGCTGGTAAAAACATGGACAAGCTGGTATGGTGTCCGCCAGGTGGGGTGCTTAGTTGTTATCAGTGCAAAAAGCCTTGTAGATCAAACCCAGTAAGTTGAGGAAAGGTGTAGTTTAATTTCCTGCAGTCATGTCCAATCTAAGGTTGGTCATACAGTATTCCATATGATGAATCTTATTGGTGACATCAGCAGATATCTCCCCAGCAATCATTACCCAGAATATTGATGGTCAACACAATGTAGCTCTACTTGGTAAGTTTAGTTTGGGTCCATTGTTCGGATCAAGAGTTTCAGGAAACATCCACAAAGTGAGATGGCCAGCGAAGTTGTGCCATTTTGAAGATGCAACCGACTGCTCTTGCCGGTTGGTTCGAGCCCATTGACCAAACCATTCAGATGTGCGTCAAAGTTCTACCAGTCACTCAAATCATTTGGTCTACTAAAAATGCAGGTTCTCCCCTGATGGAATATGCTTGGACCTGGTGACCCATCTCGAGGATTTTGCTGCACGAGTATCCGTGGAATAGGCCCAGCCACTGGCATCTGTGGCGCCGGAGCTCTGCTCAGCAGTTTTTCGCGAGCCTGCCCCAAGCTCGCGCTGGTCGTGGTGCTGGTCAACCATGAGAATCTTCAAGAGATGCAACTCTCATTTCGCGCAACCGAGGGGTGACACGCTCACTCGACGAAACAAGCATGTCACGGCCACACCCTTGACTCAGCCCAGGGAGTCTCTTAGTTTATTTCGATGATGATCCTTGCCAAAGGCGGAGTCAGCCTTGAGGGATGGGATACAGGAACTACATATACCAGTAGTTTTTTGGTGTCATGACTACTTCCCTGGATTCTGAACCAATGCAACCCCCCATTTTACATCAGGCATATTTGCACATTATCCAACGAAAACAAGTACATTGTTACGGCTATCGACGCTGTATTCCGACAAGTATGACTATTGATGCTGTATTTGCTATAACCCTTATACTGATCATCAACATTTCTGAACCGTCAGTAATCATCAATTGCCACCATTAAACACTAGTCAAATCTAGTGAATCACCGTGTATCAACTACTACTAGTGTCATCAATTGCCACCATTGAACAATAGATAGCTCCTATATCTCTATATATAAATATCTCTAGATATAAATATATATCTATATATCTATATATATATATATGTATATATCAGCTACTACTAGTGGATCATACAGATTCCCCAGCGAAACAAAGGCACCCTCCCCCCGGCCTTGCACGAGTCTCGCGCGGAAGTCACGCCAGTCCCGGAGGCTTTCGGAACGGCAGCCCAGGCTCCCCCGCGGCGCCCT
>VSDK01028829.1:586254-655253 GCA_009767595.1 Symbiodinium kawagutii
TGGTTGGTTGGTTGGTTGGTTGGTTGGTTGGTTGGTTGGTTGGTTGGTTGGTTGGTTGGTTGGTTGGTTGGTTGGTTGGTTGGTTGGTTGGTTGGTTGGTATATAGTCAGCATATGCTTGGAAACATAAGTAAGTACAAATAGTTGGTAGATGTTGGTACATGTAGTTGGTGCACGACCACTAGTTTTCGATAAATTACTGCATACTACATCATACTACTAGTTGGACAGCAACTGTAGTTAATTACTACATATTACTGATTGGTACACCCAGAAGTCTGAGGCAGCTCACTGCTTTTACATTGGTGAGTAGCTCTGCTGGTTGAAGCTTTCTCGGTTGGTTTGATCAGATGATTGAACCAGCTAAATTCAAAGCTTTATGACTCATGACTCAGGATGATCCTCATGTTCTAGGCTCTAGGACACTGCAGGTTTAGATTGCAGCATACATGTAAAATATGATTAGTACTGATGGCTTTATGAGCGCCTAATCAATAGTACTGAGAGGCCAACATCATTTGTTCAGAGCGACACTCTACTCTTCGGTCATCTTTGATCATATGAGTAGTTTGAATCAATGCCAGTTACATGGGCGGCAAATTGCACATCAGAAGCCACCAGCCAATTCTGTTTGCTCCAGTCAACCCTTCCATCTCTTGGAACTCTCCCAGATTTGTTGGCATCCGTTGGACCCTCAAATCATCCAACATCAACCATAATTTAGAGTACTACACCAGCAATTAACCATAACTTAGACTAATGAACCAACCATAACTTGGGGGGTTCTCTATTTTAAGAACCCCCCAGTTGATCAACAGTCGGATCAACGTTGCCGAAACCGGAGTGTCACGGCCCAAGAAACGCCGAAAATCTGCCCCTGCACAAAGGACGTGCCAATGCCGAGGGTTAGCACCGACCTCGGAAGGTGACTCTGTGGATCACCATCGGTGGATCGTGATTTCGAGTGGATTTGTTGTGGTTTATAGTGATCAACCGTGGATTTGTTGCAGCTAGCAGTGATTATTAATGGATTTGTATGGATTTGTTGTGTTCTATGTGGTTGGTAGTAGAATTGTTCTGGTTTACAGTTGTTACTAGAGTGGATTTTTAGTTTGTAAGGACTTATAGTAATTCATACCGATTAGTCGTCATGTGTACTAACTCATAGGGATTATGTAGTTAAAAACAATAAGAATTGATATATCCATAAATAATGTACTTATATCTTTGTGCGTGCTTTTCGGGAATAGATATTATATGGTTATATATGGTTTGCATTAGTTAGCTTGATTCCCTTACGGAGATGATATCTTTCAGGTGGTTGATTTGCCGTCAAATCATGCTTGATTACAAACAATAGTCAGTATGTACTGATGGACTACTCTAGAATTAAAATACAATTATAAGTACAATTCCATAAGGTTATTGTGAATTAATTTAGTCAGAATCTACTTTGCATTTAGAGCTTTGAATAGCACTGCTCAAAGCTTCCAGCTGAGTGGGCGCCTGCATGTTCCCACATTCTGTACACAAGTCGGAGTCCAACTGGTGGGATGTCTAGCGACTGTCTACCTGCCAAGTTTTGGTGACGTTTGGATATGAAGTGGATATGACCTTTTGAGATTTTGCAAAGCTATCTACTTGGAGGATGAATGGCACCCGACCTGCAGGTATGGGCTGCAAGGCCCTTCATCCATCAGACCCCTACCATCCAAAAGTAATCGGCACCTCCCCTGGGTCAGAACATGGACGTCTTAAGATTTGCACTGCATGCTGGTTCACTACATTTCACCACTTGTGCAACTTTTCATGGCTGGAAAAAACACAATCCACCAGCCGCAGATTTTGAATAGAAGCAGTATTGATCTACCAGAAGTAAGTTGTTTCAGCTTCTTGTGAAGATCCTTTACTTCTGGGAAGGTAAAAGACTTCAAGTAGTGTAATTGAAGCAACTGCTTCTCGGAAGGTCCTTCACCCATCAACGTCCATCCGTACAATTGGAAAACAAACTGTTCTCTCCGCTGAAATTTGGTAGTCCTTTATTCCGTCATCCTTCTTTTGGGAGTGGTTACTCTTCTGAAAGTCAAGGTGACAACGCAAGAACCAGGAAAACAAATGATTTGTAACAAAAAAAACTTCTGTATACATTATCTGTGTTGCTTCGGGACCCGGAACGTATGTCATGGTCTGGCATCCTTCCTTGTTCCCACCAAAACAGCCTCACTACGGAACAGAATACTTCAGGTGCTGTAGTCAGCTTGGTCAATTTCGGTCGCGGTAATCACATCACCAATCGCATCTGGCCCCTTGCTGAGATCCCCGCAGTACCACAGCACCCACGGACAGCAGCCGCAACCGTGGCTGCAAAGCGGTACCATGGGTCACTCCGTTTGAACGATGTGAGTGACCCCACCGCTGGTCCATGGCAACCGCGGTGACAAGAACTTGAGTCTAAGATGATCGTGGAAATATGCTGAACAAAAAACGATGTTCAGGGGAACACATGAACAGTCCGCTATCCAACATGGAAATGCACATCTTGCTATCATCTGTCATCCATCCTGAAAAAGGTGTCATATTCACTGGGTCACTAATAGCGAGCACCTTGACTCGTCTCGGGTCACACAATATCATCAGCTGTCCGGCACTTCTTCCATGTTATTCTATTATCCTACATGTGAGTGAACAATGGTCAGCTTCAGGTTTGTATCCCAGCATCACATGTTCACCATCCTTCCGAACCCACTTGGGACCATCCTTCCGCGCATTGCGAGGTGTTTTCCTGATTTTGTCATGTGCAACATCTTTCTTCTCCAGAGCCCTTGCTGGCGACAGACCACTGCAATTCATTTCTGCTGCCGCCTACTCCGCATCAGACCAAAACAGCTGCAAGCGCATCCAGGTGGTTGTGGGTCGCAGCAGATTCGACCATTGGAAGCCTGGCCCCTGCAAGAGTTCCTCCAAGAGAAATGGAAGTAGACAACAACCCCGAGAACAAATTTCATCCGGTTCCACAGCTGTTATCCATCCTAACGCAGGACATTGTCCCAAGTACAACAACTCCCCTTCTTGAAAAAACAGGTGACATGATCATGGAGATGGTGCAGCTGTGCTGCGGACATTGTCAAACATTACCATGAAGAATTGATTAATCCAAAATCAACAATATCATCGATAATGGTTATAATGATGATCATAACTATCATCATAAATTCTGAATGGTTGATTATCATTATTTTTCATTGTCATTGTAAACCATTATCAATAATCAAGTATCATGAACCATCATCAATCATTAACAAGTAGCATCGATGATGGTTAACCATCATTTTCTGGCTTGGCTCCATATGAAACATGAAATTGAACATGATCGGCCGTAGCGTATCATGATCAAAAAATGATTACCCGTTTGTGAGCACTAACATAGCCATTACTATCAATGTTTTAGTGCAATCATTAAATACTCGTCATATCTAGTCATTATTGACCATTCTTCACCACCCATTGCTGAACTAACATGGCTGGCTGGAAAATCCGCCAATTTTCTTCAGAAAACCCGGGGAAATCATCCATGTATGGTGGATTTTGTATTGCCATCCATGTTAGTTTACCAGAGGCTAACCATTATTCATAATGATCAACTATCATTAACCACAACTAACCACTATTAACAACTAATCATAGCCATTGTTATAAACCACCCACTATTCACCACCATTAATCATTGTTATAAACCATTCTACAATCATGGCCATTATTCTAAACCATAATTAACTATTCATCCTAGCCCTTGAACCATTAATCATAGCCATTATAACCATTACTAACTATTCTTAGGCCATCATTACCCATCATAAACCACCATTGTCAATAATCATCACCATTATTCACCACCATCTAGTCATAAATCATTACTATAAATCCATGATAGCCATCAGTAGCCATACATCATTATCATACCCATCATAAACCATTACTATAAATCCATTATAGCCATCATTATCATAGATCCATCATACCCATCATAAACCATTACTAACATGATTAATACCACTATTGGCACCCTTATAAACCATTGCTAACCATTATTAAATGGCCATTGATCATAACCATCTTAAACCATCAACCATTCCTAACCATTTCTAACCATTAATCACTACTATAAACCATTATACTATAGGGCCATTATTCATTACTAACCATTATAACCATCATAAACCATCAATCACCACAACTGTTCACCACCTCTTCACCACCAAGTGACTCCAAGATCTCCCCCAGGCCGGCCTCAACCCAACCCTTGCCAGGAAGGTGCGCCGCACTCCCGCGGCGCGCGCGCAGAGCTGGCCGTTGCCGATCTCAGTGACGCCCACTGAGGATCATCCCGGTTGGTAGTGGGGTAATAACCATGGCTTGAAGACTAGTGGGTAGTAACCATGGTTATAAGTTAGAAGATTTATAAGCCACTAGTCAGTAGTACAACCCCAGTTGGGGGACTTAATTACCATGGTTTCCGTTGGAATTCCTCCGAAATTCTCTAGAGGTATGCAATTCTGGTGGCTGTGGCCATCAATTCTGTTGGAATCTCGATCAAAATATCGAGGAAATCAGAAAATGGAGAAGAGCAGAAACAGGAGGGATATGATTTCTCATGGTTCGCAGGTTCTTTTGTGTGCCCTGGCACTACCTGCGAAAGTGTGGTGGAATTTAATTTAGTGGATTTGATTCTAGCACTTTATGACCATGATAAAAAAGCATCGATATCAGCCCATTGTTTGAAAAGCCCAATTGTGATAGGAAGGATTCGCAACGATCTCGCAGTCAGCAGTCAATTGGAAGGTGTGTGATTGCTTGGAGTTAGGGCAACGTATCGACATGCTTGAATTGAAGTGCAAATATCAACAGAAATACCAAACATAAGAGCAAATTAAGAATCTGAATCTCGCATTGCAGTCCATGAAGTAGTGCAGTTACGACTCAAAATATTTCAAAATCATGTATTTTTCTCGCTCTAAATCTCAGTTTCATGGCTGATTCTTGGGTTGACTGAACCTATTGAGACCGCCCAGCAAACACCTCCATGTCGCTGAAATCCCAGTGTCGATGCGATGCCCCAAGTCCGCCAGGAAGCGGCGCACCTCGCAGGACCCCAAGCAGTGTCCGGTCAGCGGAAATGTCACGGTGGGAGCCCACCCGAAAGATGCGGGTCGTCCGTGGATGCACAAATGATGACATCCAAAATCTTCCAAATCCACTTTTCAGGCATGTTGGACCATGTTGGATCTTCGTGCTGACAATTGGCTCCAGTGGTTTATTGTAGAATGGGGTGTTGAACAATGGGGCATGAGGATCTCCTCACAGGAGAAACCCCGGATCAATGAAGCAATAGAGGACCATATGACTCAAACGAAACCAGACTAGCTTGACCCACTGTGGATCCCAGTATCCTACTTGGTTGGTTTGCAAACTTATCAACAGACCAGGAATATGGTCCAATATTGTTGCCAAACAAAATTCTGAACTTCAATGCCTGAAAGTCTACGGACGTCTACAAATAGGTCCAAATATGGAGATCAGGAAAAGCAATTAGATGCAATTAGATAATATCAGAAATGGACCACTACTAATCATCTCTGTCTCTGATCCTCGATCCACCAACACGCCAAGCAGCAGGATCCACAACCGTGCCACCGTTGCTCGCCTCCTTCTCACTGACTCCGGCTGGCATCTCGGCCTGACACTGGGGCCATCTACATCAACATCTTGATATATCGCTACCAAATACGACCAATGATTATTGAACAATAATGGTCGTGGGATCACTGCACTTGATAGTCAACGATTATAAATGATTAATGAATACCAATGATATGTATCTTGTTCATTATCTACAACGACACCACTTGCTACAATTGGCAAAAAACAACTGTCAAGTGAGTCAAGTGCGTGAAATTTACATGATGACAGATCAGTCGGTTTGATCAGATCCATGTCAAAATGAATGGTACCGGCAAAAAATGTAGAAGTTGTTACATCGTCTGATTGGATAGTTTCCCAGTAGAACTGTCAATTCCTGTCCTTCCTGTTCTGCAAGCCATGCTGATGGTGCAAACCCTGTCCAAAGTCAGCCCTGTGAGACGGGGTTGATGGTTGATGAAGATTGAAAAGCATTGAATAGCAATGACTCAATCACCATCAACTGATCAACCTACCATCAACCATAAAACATCGGCGACCAACAATCAATCTCAAAAATGCTGAAGGATTCAGCGCTTCTGATCCACCCATCCCACTGTGGGCCTCTAACAAGCTCAAACGTCCCAGATGCAATCCTTCGGATGCTTCCAGAACCGTCAGGCCGCGCAAGGGTCCTGGAGAAAGGACCGTAACCTGTCTATGTAGTGGTTGAGTTTACACAACTACATCCACATATCTTACAGCTGCAGCATGCAGATTTATCGAAGTATATTTGTATTAAATTTCGTGCATCCAGAGAAACAATACGGCTTTCTTCTAAAGAAGAGAAAGCAGTTGATCTGAAAGGTTGAGTCTAGGGTCCAATCAGCGACCACATCAGCACGCCCAGAAATAAAGGGTGCCCCGCCAAGTGGCGTTGACTGCAACCCCGGGATCTACGGTGTACCGTCAGCAACAACCGCACTTCGGTACTGCAACCAACTCATAGATACTCATAGTGCGACATGTGTGCGACTGGTCACCAGTTGATTTCAAATGGCTTTCTGACTACATACTCTGTGAATCTATGGCTGTCAGCCAAATGAGCTGTCGTCAGACCCGTGTTCCGTCCCTTCGGCTGGCCAGGTACCTGGTATTGCCAGGATGGCTGGTTTCTGATAATGCCTTCCAATTGGGAAGGCCCATCCCCAGAAACCTCTTGATGCCGGAGTTTCTATCATTGAATTAGCTTTCAAGGGGGAGATATTCAGCATGTCATCACCATGAACAGGTGACCAATGCTCAGCTGACCGGCCCTGCAAGACTGCAGGTCTCCTGATGCTTTTCTTAGCTGCTCCTGACCAGGGGCTCAGTCTCCAGGCTATCGACCTCATCGTTTCACCTTTGCTATGACCTTTTGGGAGGTTCGGGAGCACATCGACAGCCCCACATCTCTTCGACTCCTCTGAGGGCTCACCTTGCACCACCATCGCCAGTGATGCCTGGCAGCCCCTCTTGGTTTTGGATGAAAAAATGGACTTCGTCAACGGCACAATACGAAACCAAGAACCCACTTGAGATTTCTCAGCAATTGAAGAATCACTTTCAATCATTGGGAATTAAAAACTGAACATATTCAAATCATTGTAAATCTTCAAATCAGAAGATATCAGAAGGCATGTACCAATCTTCAGTTGCAAACAATCTGCCAAAGAAAACTTGGCAGTAGACTCAATAGTTGATCATCAACCTCAAGATTTGGTGTCAAGTAGCTCCTGTGATTCGTGTTGCAACACATGGCCAATAAATAACCAAAGCGTCCATGCTCTGTTTGGATTTTTGGGTGTTCTCATCCTGCTGCGTTCAAGACCACTAGTATTGTCCACTCCCATCTGACCAATTTGGCGTATAGACCATTTGAATCCTCTACAAACCTGAACATTGCTACCTTGGGTAACTGGCTAATTAGGTTGATACTTGCAATATTGGCCGGTCAACTTCTACATTCCATCCTATAACTTGACTACAGTATCCCCTGCAAGCCAACGAGTGGAATAGAAGATTTCACATGCTTTCACCATGGATTGTC
This sequence comes from Symbiodinium kawagutii, assembly GCA_009767595.1. Taxonomy (NCBI): domain Eukaryota; class Dinophyceae; order Suessiales; family Symbiodiniaceae; genus Symbiodinium; species Symbiodinium kawagutii. Next base: position 594,019 of record VSDK01028829.1, read on the forward strand.
ATGTGTTTTTTCACAGTCCGCACTGCCCTAAATCACCCGGTCAATTTCAAGCGAAAGGAAATCACAACTTCCCAAAGCCAAAGAAAAAATCAACAAGCAACTGTTGATAGTGATGTGCTGCTGACAATGACACCAGAACTGGTCCAAGTTTAAACGAAATTGATACATTCACAGTTGGTGAGCCAGGAGTGTATATCTACGTTGTTGATTGTTTGAAGAATCAATGACAATAATCCCAAGTTTTGGTTGATTGAACATCACTTTGAGTTGGAACCTATGCCTTATCATGTCAGAGTTTAGCAACTTTGGCTGGCATCCAAATGGAGGAACTCCCTGCTTTGAAACGACATCAACTAAGCCGAATATTCCCAAGAAATCAACGGGATTTTGTTGGTCGATGTTTGAACACTTAAACAGGTTCAAAGTTCAAAGCCCTTGATCCCTTTGTGCAAGCTGCTGCATGGAGACTCCCATCATGAATGATGTGATTTAGCTTGCGGCTTCAGCCAACCCAACAAGGATCGGTCATTGCCCAGCTGGGTTGTGGCCACTCCTGCAATGAACAATTTCCCCTTGCCTCCATGGACATGTCGTCCGCAAACTTGGTGTTCTGCCTTTCATTCAACTTGCTGGGGGCCATCCTTCCATGCCGAATGGTTGTTGATCTATGGAATGTTGCAAGCGACAAAGATCCAAAACACAACATGCAGCCAATACTCCGTGGAGTTGACTGTTCTTCTCTAACTATTTTCTTTGATTGTGGGAACGGTATGAAATGTTGGTTCTGCATATATAATTCTACCCATATGCTTTAACAACATTGCCGTGCATTTTGGAATTTCAATGTTTCGGCCCAAAAATTCTGACCAGGAAAGACAGCCAGGCAGAACTGTCACGGCTGCTATTCTGATTAGGTAGGGAAACTATGGGAAAGTGTAAATAGTTTAAGCTGCTGCCCGGGGGAACCAGACCATATCACTGCATGGTTCAAGTTCTAACTATCATCCGGTTTTTGGATTGGTACTTTTGTATTGTTTATCAGTCATGTTTCAGTACAATGACAATGTAGCTTGTGCCGTCTTAAGCCATTTGATCACTTGTACAATTTGGATCTGCAGCGGTAGAACATGATCACCCTTTTGGGTATGCGTGAAAACAAAATCCAGCCAACCTCAGTCACCAAGTGATTTAGAGAATCCACTCTCTTAGCTCTCTAAATTATTCAACATCTTTGGATTTATAAGCTCATGCCTTCTCCCTTTCAGCTTCGGAGATCCATGCAAAAATGGACATGGAGAACGGCTGACTGAGCTAAGTCACCGAACTCAGTTCTTCTTTTGGTCAGCACAGACTCCCCTCACGTTTGCAAGCCATGGAGATTTGCTGCCTGGTCAAGAGCACCACGCCGCCGATGCCACGACCCAGCCTCGGACATCAGGAAAACAGTAAAAGTCAAATTCTGTCATGCAGTCATATACACTACTATATAGATCTATATAGTAAAATCTAGTCATATCATGTCACATCATGTCACATGATGTCATCTCCATGTATGCAGGTCCAACATCACTGTGATTCACACGTGTGGTACTGAGACCAACACATGGATTCAACACAGTGGGGAGTTGCAAATGGGTGCACTTGTCGGTGTCGATATTTCAGCACCATGGGGCTGGAACCAAGGACTTCGCGGTGCATTGCTTATGAATGTGATCTAGTGGGGATCTTATCATTTGATTATGTATTTCCTTCTCAAAGACTAGAGTGACCTCCGGGTTCTTCAGAAAAAAGGCATCGGAGATGAACCAGCGCTAAGAGAATGGCAACCCCTTGCACCCCGATGTCAATGTTGACGGTAAAGCTGCCCACAGCAAGAACATAAATGGCTGTTTTTTTGTGGGCGCCGCCAGCGACACAAAAACTGCACCAACATTGAAAAAGGCGGCGCGGGGGGTTTAACAACTTTCAATTGTGTTTTTTGAGGATGGCTGTTTTTTTATGAACAACCCGGTATCATTTTTGAATCTCAGGCAACGATTGATTGAAAGAACGACATAATGGATCACACAAAAATCTTATGATATAGACATATACTGACTATAAAACTATGATTAATTACAGTACATGGCATGAAAAGGATCGAAGCACACCAAATCAGTCAATACTCGGGCGGAGGTGGAGAGCCTTGAGAAAGAACATCGGAATGTAGCAAACCCCAAACGACTTATTGTCCAAGTGCTTGATACATCTGAACCAAAATAAATTTCTTCTTGAAAAGAAGCGCCAAGTCCACGAACGCAACCGCAATATATACATGTATGCATACATGTATTGTATATGCATAGATGTATTACATATCTAACCATTTGTGAACATGCCCTGCACTGCTTAGTTTTTTGCCAAGTGGCTTGATATGTTTTTTGATATCTATAGAATCTATAGACTCAAGATTTGCTGCTCACTCCCTCTAGACTACTTCAGCACAAGACTCTAATTGGTGTGAAGAATTCGGACAGGTTTCAACAATGCCAGGTGTCCAGTGTGTGGTTGTGGCATGTTGCTGCACCGGTTCCAAGCTGTCCCAAATGTGAAATCGCCCCCTGAATTCCCTGAATTCCAAAAATTAAAGCCATATGAACATTCCACTCTGAATCTGCAAAGTTTTTGTTGTAATGTTCCCTGAACTTCTTGTTTTTTCTTGGGTGGTTAACATGCCTCTCACCGGGCAGCAGCCGCCAACAAATATACCAGCCCATTAGTTTAATCACCCACCAGGACGTCTTTGCTTCAGTTGAGAATCTATTGCATTTCAGGTGGGGTCTGAGGCCATCGGGGTTCACGCAGGGGAAGCGATTCGTTCAAGTTGCAAAGGTGGCAAAGCTTTGTAGCCAGCCCATGCCTGTGGCGTTGCACCCCAGAGTCAGCAGCGGAAATCTGCCGCTTGGAGAGCGGTGCATCTCAGCACAAATACCACTACCATCTGCTGCAGAGAAATCGTGTTGCGCATCCGCCTCGATGATATATGAATTACGTATTCTGTACGATCATGTACGTAGGTATGTTTGTGTCTATGTATGTATTTCTGTCAATATTTCTATACGTCTATTTGTCTGTATTTGCTTGCAACTGCAGTCAGTCGGTCGATTGCTTGCTCATGTCAGCTCTCTTTTGCGCAGGACTGGTCCTAGCTGGGCGGATGGGGCAGACTTCTTCAAAAGAATCTGCGAAAGTTTGTCCAAAGTGTACCGATTGGCCGAGCTGAAAGAAAACAACCTCAGCCCTCAGCATTATCCGCGTGGAAACTATTGTTCCAATATCATTATTTACTGGTGACATTCTGCGAGGTCAGCTAATTTTGCCCGGATTGACAAATGACATTTTTGAGGCGTGCAACAAGTCAGGCTTCTGCTCAAGGGAACTTGGGTCAAGACAAGCCGTGCATCAGTTTGTCTGAAAGAGCATGGTTTTGCAGTCGGAGACTCTTCTTTTGACATGGCCTGTGTATGTTTAACATATCTATATATATATATTAAAAATACATGTATGTGTCTTAAAATCAAGTAAACTCATGCAAACTAGTCCTCATAGTATGATGTCCGGATAGCTGAAGCGCGTTTACCAAGATGAGTTCTACCAGGATCAGGTGCGCAGCAACCACCTTGTTTCAACCAGTGGTGAATATATGGCTGATTGTCCTCGAGTTTCATGTTTGATCGACCAGTGTCTTTGACCCTGAATCATCTCAAAAAAATCCCGTGGGTTGTTTCAAGCTAGAGCAATGTGAGCTTTATAAACAATATGAATTTTACACAAATAGTCAATAGATATCAATAGATGTCAATAGTCAACGCATGTCAACGCTATCCCTCCTTCCACCATGGCAAGTCCCAAGTCCCTCGGCATTTGCTCACGCTGTAGTGCGCCGGTCAGCCGATCAGGGGTGACAATGGCGAGATGCCGTCCATGTTTGGGCCTTGGGGCCACGGTGAATCTGGGGAACAGGAGATAGTCAACAAATGTCAACAAGAACTGCGCAGCAATCAATGAATCAAACAGGAGATAGTCTACCATTTGGCTAGGAAACTCCTCGTAGCTCCTGGGTTCCCCTTTAAAGGGTTGTAAGTTGTAAGCATCCAAACCACCAGCCAGATGTTGTAGGTCACCAACGACCTTAGCCTTTCAGGTCACTTAACTAGTCGACCAACTGACGCGTTGCGCAGTCACCAAAGGAGCAGGCACCCCCACACTTCACAAGATGGGAATCAATGGGTTCATCTGGATGGGAGAAACTTCAAAAAGGTTGGTATGCCAACGTGACATGATAATTCTGATTACTTCTTTGGCCCCGCGGCATTTCGGGGTACCTTTTTGGGGACATCTATTACTTTCAAAAAGCGCAGCATCTCCAGGCGCAAGGTCCATCAAAAACATGTGAATAGCCAACGGCAGCGCGCTGACATGGAGAACAATACACTTTGTAGATCATAGTTCCTTCATAGCATGGCCAACAACATCAGGTCTCCTAAATGATGAATGTTTCACAAGTAGAATTGGTACTTCTGACGGCTAAGACGGGCTAACACAAACAATTTATTCAGAGCTGAGTACTCCAGCCTGCCGCCTGAAGCCGCCCTGAACCCCCTGGGACGGGGACCGGCTCACCAAATGCTGCGCGGCTCCTTGCCGCTGACCATGGAGATGTTCTCATAGGTGATCATCCTGGGGCCACTGTTGCTCCGAAGCATGGACCCTCCATGACCCGTTCTGGGTATCCCAACCTGGAGTACCTGCGGTTTACCCTAGGAATCCAAGCAGCAAAAACAACCAACCAACAACAGACTATTGGATCTTACAGCTATAATCAATCTGTGTAGCTCAGGGGACAAACGAAACCACACTTTGTGTGAGGATTGGTTACTAGCCGTTGAGCCTGAGATCATGAACCTCACTATGCTCCCTGTGATCGGAAAACCTGATGTTTCACCTATCGGCCAAACAACTACTGTTTGGGCTAAATCATTTGGCAATTACAGCACCATGATGCATTGTCATTATGATATACTACCATTTCTGATTTATCATATAAGTACAATGAAGTAGAATGTGATTATCAATTATGCTATTATCTAAAAATGTATTCTTCATTGAATTAAACGACGATTTATATGTCTATCATATGTTAAGCAAACCGCATATTTTGTAGAATAATCTATCTTACGATACGATATATGCAAGAATTTAATATGTTCATACATGTATACATATATCTATTCATTTGTCACATCCTTGATTACAATGAAGTTCATCCTCCTGATGGTCATGTTTTACTTCGCCAAGCGTCGCTCCCTTGGATAGCCGGGAACTTCTCAGCACTTGTCGCTTCAGATCCGGGTTCCACACCTAGCTTTGGCGAGGTCACCAAGGGATAGAGCGTGCCCCTATGTACCAACAGGGATATACCAAGGGATAGATGTCCATTTTTATATCGTGTGGTTTATCTGTTCTTGTCATCGTGGTTTTCCGTTTTGCTTTTTTGTCTTGAAAAATCATCTCTCTGTTTTGAACGAACATATAATTTCTGAAAAGTACCATTTCTGTAAAAACAATCATCCCTTGGAGAATCAATCAAAATCATCCCTGGATTGATTGATAATTAGCTCGGAAATCGATCATCAAGGAATGATAAAAACATTCATCCTCTCAAATGTCCCCCTTGGATAATCAATTTGAGTGACCAGCGGTACCAAATGTCATCCATGACCTGGGGATAATCAACCAATTTCCCAGCGGAACTTCAGTCCCACGGTCATGGAGCACTGGTGGCTTGGACCCCTGGCATAGCTTCTGTACCATGGGGGAGTCCATGACTGCTGCCATTCCTAAAATCAGTCGGTAACTACATATATATATATGTGAATATATACAGATATACTGTTATACTCAGTATTATTCAGTTGGTTGTTGGACAATAATTCAATAAGGTAGGTAACTCTAGGACTCTAGGATGCAATTCCATAAATTGCACGGAACTGCCACCATGGCAGCCATCATGGCCCCATCTCTGGAGCCTTCAACAGTTCTTCAATCTCGCTATCACGCCTCGGCACAGAACTCTCAGAATCGCAACTGCAGGCTTGCATGTTTGATCTCTCAAGCACTCTGAAGGACGTTCGGGAATCTGTCAGATGATGGTCGCAAACGAGTTCTATGACGAGTTTTCTACCGTTGTTCCAGGTAATCTAGTCTAAGCATCTAATCTAAGCGTGTATTGGTGCGGCAATCCTGCGATTTGGTTGCACGTACACCAGAATGACCACCGGCGATTGGGTAGCCACAAGGCTGTCCGCCCTCTCCATGTTTTCAACTCACATTTCAGCGGATTTTTTGGCAACCGGGATGTCACAGTTGTCCTAATCCCGGTTCCAGCGACATGGTAGCAGTCACATATATGTAAATCCTTGAACATATATGAACGTATACTATATACATTTTTTCACAAATTTACAGACCGTATAATATACAGACCGTCTGTGAAATAAGCGTGTATACTATTGTTATGGTGTTCGTCAACGGAGGCACTTGTCTCCTGATTGCATTTTGTTTTCTGCCCCTTGGCCGCTTGAGGTGTCTATGTGGGACTGTGCGCTGAGGGGCACCCACAAAACCCTCAATTTGTGGAGTGAAACTGAGGACCTGTGGCCGCTGAGAGTCCGACCTTTATGCAGAAACCATTTGTGTTGACAAGCCATGTGAACTGGTGACAATCAGATTGTAATTGTAACCTGAAGACAAAAATCCGACAAATATTGGCCTAGGGACCTGGGTCCCTAACCCTGCAATGAACATCTTTGAACTAGTATGAAGATGAATGAAGTAAGAAATGATCACAATAGCTGAGCTGATCATTGAATGGCTAATCTCCACTGAGCGGATCCATATTTCTGTAGCTCATCCTGCACCATTGAGCTGAGCTCTCCGGACATATCTTGAGAGGCCAGGACACGCCTGCAAGGTCAAGCTAGAGGGTTGACTCTGTGAGTTGAGGGTCCCGGACCTTTATGAGTTATGGGTTTGTGGGATTTCACAGGCAGTAAGTATACATAATATGTTGACTATGTATCAGTACGTGTGAACAAGAACTATTGCAACCTGCCATACATGAAATATTCAATCGATGCGTCCCCTTCTACGTTGGCAGATGATCTGCAATTGCCGACTGCTGCCCACAGCTACCGGCTTGAATTAGTTGACACCTCTAATGAATTCCAGTGAATATTTCCATGTCAAGTGTCCCCCGTCCTTCAGTTCCTCTCTTTGTTCAATGGACTGAAAAGGGAGGCTGCCAAAAGGCGAACCAAAGTGCTAATAACACATCATGACAGCAAAGCAAATACCGTGTATACATTACGCACAAATACCCACAACAATTTCGTTCAAATTTGTCCAAAATGAAGCCGACCATAACCGGCCTTTCTGTTATTGCAGCCACCGATTTGCTGTTTCGAGTCCTGACGAACTCATGCAACCACGATAGGTATTGCTTGGTGAGATTTGGCTAGCAAGCCATAGGTGGAATGTCGATCTTGCCCCGAGCAAATTTTCCACGGTATTTGCCTGGCAGGAACATCCCAGCTCCAAATTCTGTGGTAGTGTCACATGATCCACAACATGTGCTACACATGTCATGCCAACTGTCCCAGCAAGATCCAACCATAACCATCCCATGCCTTCCATTTCCTTCCCAATCCATGTCCATAACTATCTCAGCCATATCGGTAACTATCAGAAACGCAACCATAACTATCCCAACCATAATCATGATAATCATGATCCCAAGCATAACCACAACCACAAGCATCCAACCATAAGCACAGTCATTGCACAGTCATAAGCATATAGTCATAGCATCATAGCTCAATCATAGCACAGTCATATCCCAACATATCCCAAGCATCACCAGCGCTGCTGCGCACCTGGCAGCCACCAGCAACTCGTCCCTTGGGATCGTCCCGAAGCGACGTAGGCCGCCGCTGTCCTGTCGCCACTAGTGGTGCAACGGGGCATCCACCAATGGGGGCAGAACGGGGCATGGCTCATGCTGGTGCTTCATAGGCATTTCATAGGCATTTCATAGGCTTTTCATAGGCATTTCATAGGCATTTCATGGCATTTCATGGCTGATGTGGTTGTTTCTCAAAATAGGGCTACCCCAGAATCATGCAATATTGATGATTCACTGTCATAAGCCAGCCATTTTTAGGGTACCCTATTTTGAGAAACCCGCATATTGATGAAATATGATGAGATAATGTTGGATGTTCAACAAGGCGTGGTGGTGGTTCGTATAGGGGTTGATGAGGGTTCGACAATAGTTGACACTGATTGATGCCAAGGGTCGGTGCAGGATGGTACAAAATAAACAATGAATCACCAAAAAATACCTAAAATGGGCTTCAGGAATGACGCAAACATGGCAGCATGCCTCAATGCATGCAGAGTGTTCAACGTCACAAATGAATCACAATGACCACGAGAAATCCGTTGAAGGTATATAAGTGGTAGAATAATAGATCCCTGTATGTTCCGTGTTTTTTTCTGGCTGTTCAATGCAAAACATCACATTGATGCGGCTTGTGATTTGAAATGATGGGCCCAAACAATGGGAGGCATCATCGACTTGTACCGAGATAGACGCATAACATGTGTATTTTCTAGCGTATTTAAGTACGCATGCATCCGTGTATGTACACAGTCATTCAAAATCATTCAAACATGTACGTGTGAGTCTGTATGTATTTAAGTTACGTATGCATGGATGGATGGATGGATGGATGGATGGATGGATGGATGGATGGATGGATGGATGTCAGTCATAGACATGCGCACGCATGCCGTAGAACATTCCTGTACATATCACACGTATCCCGTATATGTAAGTATCCATGTGTATATATACAGTATATATATATGTGTGTGTGAACATATTTCCACATTGGTAGGCAACACAGCAGATGAAAGGTCCTGTGCGTGTGTAAAAATAGAGATCCCAGGCCCAGGTCAAACAATGTCATGATATTTGAGGGCTACTCAAGGAGAGGTTATACAATGTTCCGCCGCCAATTTGACGAGGCAGCAAGTTAGGATGGTCTAAGTCTGGATTCCTGATTGGATAACATCAAAGTCGATTGTCTGGACACACGAAAGCCCCAGAATATGGAACCAAACCGGCCAGGGGTTATGCTTTTAACGGGGAAACACTATCGTTTTGCATCAAGCACGGACTCTTTCTTGGCAAGCGACTCTATTCTGCAACTTTCAGCCAAAATTATGGGTTTCCGTACGATCCAAAACTCCGAAGATGATGATTAGCGTTGTGTCTCTGGCATCGCAACTTTGCTGGCAAGTTCATGGTCCAATACGTCGATTGAATTCGATTGTTATCACTTTCTTGGCTGGTTCATGGCCAGTTGCGCAAGGGACGCTGGTTCATACCCAGTTGCGCAAGGGACCCAGCCATACATTTCTGCAGGCCCAGCCTCCCATCGTTGGAGTTGCTGGAGCCATTTCTGTCTGGAGTCTGCCGCATCGGGGCTCATCATGAGTCCGAGTGGAAAGCCTCGGCTGAAGGGCCCTGGCAAGTGGATAGGGTACCATAGTCCCGGTTATGGGTCATGAACTTGAAAACATTGAGCTGGCGCGTTTATGTGAACAAAAGGAAGCTAGGTAGGCTATGTTACTGAGATGCAAGTGCATGCGTGTTCTCTGGTTCCACTGTGTTCTACTCAGATCCTGGTCCACTATCTGCCGGAGGTGAAAGTGAGTAAGTATATTATAGGATGTCAGGAAGTGAATAAGGAACAAAGTGAAGTCAGGTGAAAGCAAAATAGAAGATGTCCCAAGTTGTTTGCAGCCAAACACAAATGTGACTAGACCTGTTTCCTCTTACATCGAGGTGTTCGTCAGGATACATGGATTTGACCAACGCCAGCATTTCAATGACAGGATCATGAAAATGCAGGCGCCACCCGTCCGTAAACGCTAAGATTCTTCGGGATGTCGGGATGTCGGGATGTCGGGATGTGTGTATGTGTAGTTTATGCAAGTAGGCACTTGGTGGTCAATCGGTGTGAGTCAGTGGCTGGTTGCAACTGGTATGGGCGGGTTCACTGTAGAGTTCCGCCAGGGCCAAGAAAGAATGAAGGCTTCGATGCCGGCCGGATTCTCTGGGATGTTTACACACTATCCCATCCGCACATATCGCGCAGAAATAAAAAACGTGTCATCAAACATCCTTCTACTTGACCCATAGCATCCCATTGCCTGATTCTTGGTGACTACAGTACCATCCGATTTCTTGTACAACGTACCACCCGTGACTCACAGATTAGGTCCAGCCTTTGCGGCTGGGAATCACCACATCCAGCACCACCTGAGATCCGTTGAGGCTGGTGGTGAGCCCAGCCATACCATCAAAACTTGATCTCTGTAGCTGGCACAAATACACAGTATGCATGATGTAAAACCAGACCCATGTATCATTGGTCGTCTCTGTATCGATGTACTCACACCTGTGAATATGCAGGCGCATTTGCAATCATTGGGCATCATATTCAATAATTATGGAAAAAGTCTTCTATTTTCGCACCGTGGATCAGCGTGGACACATTACCCTTACCATGTTCCACTTCAATGACCACTGAGATTTCATACCTAGCGAAAATCTGCCAGAATGAAGACACCTCAACAAAAGTGTGCAAAAGGATCATTTTCAAAAGTTTCCCTGCGGCAGTTCCGACTGTCCTAAAATCTGAGCAACCTCCATTTTGGAATGAGCCCCTACAGTACATTCACCCTGTTGTGGTGACCGCATGAAATGAATCCAAGGGTAGCGGTGGTCGCATCTGGCTGTGAACCTGTGGTCTTAATGGTGGTACCCTCAGTCACCAGCCAAAAACCCAGGGTGACAGTAGAGAGTTGGTAGGTCTTGGATGGTCTTGGACTGCTTAGACATATTCAGACTTAGACTATGAACTCATATTGCCCCTCTGGTGATCCCACATAGCAATGGACAATCCACCAATTATTGACGGTTTCCCACGGGTTCTGTATGAAATCTGTTTGTTTTCCATTGCTACGTTAGATCACTGGTGTGTGTGTGTGTTGTGTCTAACGCTACGATTCTTAGTCTGGTAACATGGCAGGGATCGGTGCAACCGGACGAACAATGATATTCCGGAGTGGAAACCGTCACGCCTACAACCTACAACGCAGTAGAGGACAAAGGGATCAGTATGCGGCTGTGCGTCAAGACTAGGCACCCAAAATAGGCAAGAACTGTTTCTTCGTTGTTGGCTGTTGATCATCATGATCATCATCCCCAATTCCGGTCCTGCTTTTATCAAACAAAGATCATCCAAGGAACTGCCAATAAGTCTGGAGAAATGGCTTTTAATCCAACGACCCTTGCAGCATCTTCCTGCCTTTCCCTTCCCATCTTTCAGCACAGACACTGCATAGCAGGCAGCGAAGAAGGACCAGGTGACTGCATCAGCCTGGGTGAACCCTTTGCTCGGAGGGTGTGGCAAAGACTGTAAACAGCATCTTCCCTACATGACACATGATCCAACGATTTGTTTCAAGTATATAATTCCTTTTGGATCCTAGAGGATCCTTTAGGATCCAGTTTAGCCTTTGGATCCTTTTGGGCTTCTTGCACACTGAACTGGAAGAAGAGTCATGCAAAACATCAAGTCTTACTTGTGTGACTGCATCACAACTGCAATGTGTCATCGCAGAGCTGAAAAGGTGTGGCATGAACAATCTCCTGCTAAGCCACTGGGTTCCCCAAGGCCAAACACAAAGCACGGGCCGAGAAAAAGCTCAACAAGAACCTCAGCTGTGGAGGGGCAAGCAAGTCAGCGGCAAAGAGGAAAAATAAGGAAGGCCAACCTGGTCCAAAATGTTGGCATCATGGACAAAAGCACAGAGGATGCAATCACCGTGACGGCTCACCACCCTCAAACAAGCACGATGGTTGTTTGAATCAGCATGTCAGTCATTATGACAGAACTAGCTTCGACCAAAATCCAAGCAAGATGACAAAGTGCCCTTGATCCCAAGTCTATTTTTCCGCCTCAAAAACACACCGTATACATAGATTCACAGACACACAAAGAGATCCATCTTTGTCCATATACACATCATTACACATCTATTCATAGATGTACACTGTTTATGTGATGTGATACCGTTGTATACACACATTATCTATCTCAAAGCAGACCTGGAGACCTCAAAAAACCAGCAACTTTTGCTAATTTTTTGATACTGAACTCCAGAACTACCCAGTGGTTGTTTTGTCAGGTGTGTTCCACATGATTTGGAGGCAGGAAGAAGTGAAGGAAAAAAACATAATTCACATCGAGGTTTGGCAGCCAGAACCATCTGAGCAGTCGCGGTTGCAGCTCTCAATTCTCAAGGAAGCACCAAGTCCAAGCCGGTCAATCTCAGAAAGCTCAAATCTCAACTTAGATCTCTGGGTTCACTGAAGTTCACTGGGTAACAGCACCCCTGCTGTAACAAGGGGCCACATCACAGCACCGCCAAGGAACAGCAGGAGTACTGTGAAGGCTGTTCCAAGTTGTTGGATCTGCTGAGGCACCAGGCCTGGAGAAAACTGCAACATGGGAGCTGTAGACCACCACGAGATGATCTGGTTGGTGGTTGAACCTTGTTGAACCAACCTCCATGAAAGATATGCGCAAGTCAACCAACCAACCATGTAAGGTCATAGCTGTGGGAAAATAAACAAATGTTTGCAACCACCAGCCAGTGATGATCAGATCATCATGGTCACATGCTGATGGTCATGATCATGATTCATGATCGTCATCTTCAATCATACTGGCGACATCAGAATTCTTGTCGTACAACATAAGTCGCCATCCATCATCTTGGGGATTCATGTGATCATGAAGCCTGCACTTTCCGGATGAATCCCTACACTCAGAACTGCTGCTCAATGGCTGTCCTCCCCTACGGGATTCCAATGATTATCAGTGCTACTTGCTACTTGGTCAATGCTGCCTGGGAGATGAGCAAATCCTTTTTGCAAACTCATCGTGATAATTGATTTCACTGCCCCTCTTACGCTTGCTCAAATGGCGATAAGTCAATGGGAAGGTGAATATTCAAGGTTTGAGCCATAGGCACATGCCCACGATAGCCAGGGTTTGACCATGGTCCTGTGGATTCGCGACGTATGGTACTGCGGACGGGTCGCTGCGATGGGCACCAGAGACCTACAGATTTACTCCAGTGCTGTGTTCACCATCGACTAGTACACACCCCTGTGAGCATCAACTGTCTGCTCAGCCGTTGAATCCAATTTCCACATTCAAACGGTTAAGATGCACCCAAGAACCTAGGCAAAATATAACAACATATACAACATACTATCAAATAGTATCAGCGTAGTTAGCTATTGCTGGTACATCTTCTCATTCGCTGGTTGTACTTGGTTCTGAACCAGCACTGAAGGCTAAGCCTAATTGGCAACCAATAACCAACTAGCTCCACCAAACCCTCTCCGGCACACCTTGAACGCTCAAACCCAGGCAGCAACGCAACTCCTCCCCTGGGCAGCCAACACTGTAGTGGCACAGTCACACGCCACATGTTTACGAGATTCTATGAGTAAATCATAGCAACCTCAACATATAATATACAAATGACACAAAATGAGAAATGTACCGAAAAATGGCTCAATATGCAGCCGTGTGCTATGTTACATTGATATGTCTATGCACTTCATCGACAATACAATCATGCTGCGTGGACGCATCCAAATGTATCTGAATTAATTTCAGTCAACCATAGACCATAGACCATAGAATCTGTAAATCTCTAAAGACTGACAAGGTTCAATGCAACGAATTTGCAAGTAATTTGGCTGATATAAATTGATCTAAATTGTTTGAACGAGGCCCATGAGAACGTCTTCAACTCTTCTGTCCAACTCTGATCGAAACAAATAAAGGACAAGACTGGCAAAGCAAAAGCACTAGAGAAAAGAGCGCTCCTGGCAAGTCATATGTGATACCCAAGTAGGTGCAAATGTCAGGAGTTTCGCCTTGCCACTGTTTGAGGCAAAAATCACATCGTCTTTACGCAAGCTTTAGTGCAAAAACAAAAAATGTTTGTTCGTTTACTAATTTTCTTCGACGTAGGACCTCGCTTCCGCAAGCGGTTCCACACCGTGGTCGTTTGCGAAGCTTCCGCAGAGCTTCCGCGTTTGCAGTCACACACACACACAAAAAAAAAAACAACAACGTAACCCCGTATGACTTTGGCAAATACTAACAAAGGTTTTTAAATGTCATAGCAAATCACAAAAGGAAACAAAATAGTTTTATAAAATATGATAACTTTCTCTTGTCGAATGATACCCTGCAACTCGCATGATTCTCCAGACCGCGCCACCTGCAGCCAGCCATCTGCGGCGCAGCACTGCAGAAGGCGCTAAGTCACCACCAGTGCCGGAGGGTTGTTGCCTTGTTGCCGCAACTGGCTGTTGGTCATGGTGTTGGTGTGCTCGCTTCAGGGACAACTCAATGACACCTAGTTGAGTACAAATGCATGCACTTGATATCTGGATGAATCGTTTACAGTTAGATACGTTGGTTCAGGGGCACCGAACATGACACTTCATGGTGGCATGGTTTGAATGATTATTGCCCTTTGAACTGTCTGCACGTTGTGTAGATGGGTGTAGTAGATGCAAGAATTATGATTGTCTTTCGACTCCTTTGACACATAGGTCATAGGGGTACCCACCACTCACTGTTGAACATGCAGGTTCCTGGTATGTTGGGGTACTCCCAATGCTACTTACAAACACACCATGACACGGCCGTGTCTACAGAGCATGAAGCAGTGAACGCTCGCCATTGAGCCCAGTTCATAACTCATGACGGTCATAAAGCATAGCATTTATACTTGGCCCAGTTGCCAATACAAAAGGTAATTAAATCAACATGTTCCTACAATTCTACCCAAGATTAGCGTACATATATAAATATCCCTAACACAGCAATGCAAATAATTAGAAGAATATGGTCCCATGATACCTAACATAGCATGGAGCAGCAACCACTGGAGGTACACTGCTCACAGGTGGCCATCCGAGCCACGGAGCAGCTTCGTCCCAGCGTTGTGCCAGCAACTCTCGGTTCCTTGGGTCGTCCTCCGCCATGTCCACCACAGCACGAGCCTCGCGACGACATCGGAGCACATCCATGAATGGCCATCAAGAAGCAGCGTTGATTCCCTGGAGGATTATGAATTTGATACGCATATACACATATATAAAAAGTTATAAACATAATATATATGTTTATCTATTTATATATACACATATCTATTTATATCTATACATTTATAGATACCTTAAAAATTCGATTGTGCATCAAATAACATATGATAACATGAGATCAGAGGAAAGCTACATAATCGATGGGCGCAAGCTTCCAACTCCAATGATCCTACTGGTGGAAGTTCAACGCGGACAAGGCGGTTGCAAAACAATTGTTGGTGTCCATCAAATTGTCAACTGTATTCACTTTTTCATTCCTTAGATTTACTCTACTGCCGTCACATAAACCACCGTAAAAGATCACAAAATGTCAGGACAAAAATATATAATTTGAATCTCTGGCTCAAACATGGTTGGTGAGCAGCATTTTTCGTTTTTCTCTTCACCTATAGAAGTGTTTTCCACCTTGGCTATTCGCTCCCAGTGCATGGCACGCTGTGCTGTCCAGTTGCTGCTGTGATGATGGATGATCCTAGATCCTTTGGGCCACGAAAGTCCTGCGCCACCGGCCCAACAACCAGAATGACACAGGTGTCGCTGCTGACAGTTTGGGTCCCTGAGGACATGCCAAATTGTGGTATATATTGGCAAGGTATCCCCAAGTCCAACAAGTATATTCCACTTTGGAGAGACCAAAGCTTGTGGGGTTTATGTAGCTTGCCCCTTTTACGTGATATAAAACCAGTCAAAAGCATTGTGGCTATATTGTGGCCAAATCTTGTTAACCGTCGCTGATTCTCGATCTCTTGTAGCATCCATGTTTGGGTTTCAAAATCTCCAGCCAAAAAAGAATTTCTCAGGGATAGGTGGAGACATTCACGTATATATATATATATAATATACATATATATGTATATATATATATATATTCATGTATAGAATCATAAAACATCATAAAACTCTCTTATAGTCATATATCCAGCTGTGACCACGTCCCACTCCCCCCACCATGTGGAAGATGTCTTCACAAGCTGCAGGATGACCCAGCGGTTCGTGCACCGTGATGTGGACGGTCAGCTGACCGTCCCGGCTGTGGAGCTGGTGATGCATTCGTTCCAGTACCGCATTGGTTCTGGATGGAAAAACAAGGAGTTTCAGATTCAAACCGATGTGGGTTTAATTTTGTGTATACATATGTGTATGCATATATATATATATGTATATACACACCTATGTTTTTCTCTCTATCTATCTATCTATCTATCTATCTATCTATCTATCTATCTATCTATCTATCTATCTATCTTTTGCTTCCATTCGCTCGGGAACTCGGATTACTCTGAGGCTTGCTCTAAGCCGCAGGTCCAATCTTCCAAAACTGCTGTTGCCACTGAAGTTTTCTTAGAGGCTCCCTGTAGCTACCAGCCGAACTCAGACCTCCTCTTCTTTGGAGCTCTGGGACAAAGCAGCTTCAGGAGGCAAGGGATTACCTGAACCGTTGGGTCAAAGATGGTGAGACTACCAGTTGGTTCCCATCCCGAATAAGTGACTACTATCTGACTATCTGATACATAGATATGCTTCACATGCTGGCCCCTAGAAGGAATATCATACGTACTTGCTTCACTTACATGAGCTGCACGGTCAAAGGATTGTTGTAAGCATGGCAATGACCCCTCCCAATTGGAATTTGCATGAACTAATCTGCCGCTCCCCCGCAGACCTGGCTCAACACAAGGTTTTCTTGACCGGGTGAACATGTTTGGAAAGTAAGGCAGGCAGGGTTCGTGAAAAAACTGTTGTGCAGGAGTTTACAACCATATGCTCTGAATAGAAACCATTTCATGTGCGAGTAAAAACGATTTGCAGCAACGGCCCTTCAGCCTGATCACACACAACTTGATGGCTCCATCATGACCACTCTTCCCTCCAGTTCTTGGTACCAAATCAAGTGGACTTGTTTGGATAGCCATGGGTAGCCAACCTGATAACACAGCAACTCAAGCCAGGTCCAGGCGTAGCCGTCAGGTGAAGGCTGAACCTATCAGCCTTTGTTCTGATGCTCTGTCTATCCTCTAGTATTAAATTGCTGCGCCAACCCTGATTGTTGCTGGGTATCCAGCTGCTCCCAAAATGTCCCAAGAAGATTTCAGCATATTTCAGCTCTATTAACTCATGGTTTGCCTTGGCTGCCAAAGATTTCAGCTCTATCAACTGCAACCCTTGGGTTGGTGGCGGTTCGCTCAGCCCAGCTGCTTAGTGAAGGCTTTCTCCGTCCGTACCAACTCCAGGGACCATCCGTCACACCATCCTGCGAAGGGCAGGACTGTTTCAGTTGGGAAGGAAGGGAACCACCTGCTGGTTGGCTGAACCACCTGCTGGTTGCACTGCTCAAGAACGTGGTGCCAGCTGCTGCGCAATTTGTTGTTGACGAATTCTCAACCATGAATGGCGTTTGGCTTATTCTAATTATTAATTTGAGAATATAATAGGATATTGATATAATATTTTATGATATCGTACTGGTGCTTCATTATTGACGAATTACCATGTTATCAACATGTAATCAGAGAAGGAAAAGCACCCATGTGACACGACGATATGTAGGTCCTTACCAGCAACCGGAGTAATCTCATGGATGGAGGTGTTCTTAATTCTAACCATGCAAAAAGACTTGCTTGGCTTTCGGGGTGGTGATACATCCTACGTTTTCTAGGATGGAACAACATCCTCACCAGTATACCTCTTTCTGCATTGTGGACATTGCCAGTGATCGCCAAATTAGTTGGTCACCACCACCCCACCAACCCCCATTGCCGGCCTGACGCCACTGGCCAGCGATAAAGGCACCATCCACACTCCTTGATATGGAAATGATTCACTGACGGGGAGGAATGATTCTGAAATTCTTCGGCCGGTGGTTTGTATGACAATTATCCAACAAATAAGTCGGATTCATCCAATGATTGTAATCCATCTCTGTCTGAGGTCTGGCTATACCAAAGCAGATCTTTCCAAAAAAGGATGATCAACTTGAGTAGGAAGGAATGGAAAATCATAAAACCAAACATCGGATTGCAACCGATCCAAAATGTCAGTCATGTCTAGTCTAGTTGTGAAACAACATGAAACAACCTGTTTTGAGGGCCCAAGTATCTAATCCCACACTTAGGCTCAATTCGTTTCACCAATCGCATGCAGATCTCTACATTTTTCCCTGAACAACTCGAAGCTACTTGTATCTGAAAATGCAACAAACGTTGGGCTAACTTCCTCTATGGTGCTGGGTCACACTGGTAAACAAACCAAGATCCCTTTTGCCTGGAGCCTAGGAACTGCTTTCTGTTTGCAGTTAAGCGTTTGATGATTGATTGTATTTTCATGTGGCCAGTTTTGGCTACCAAGTAAGAATAATTCATACAAACTGCTCCAAACTATTCTTTACAACATCATTATGCAGCATCATTCATCAAAATCGGCCAACAAAAAAATGAACGAACAACAACAGTGAAATTGGAGGAAATCAACGGCACAAAAAGGTCTATCAACGCGGAGTCAATTTTATCCCAATCACATGCGCACAAAGGATCTTTCAACTGGTTCCCTTGCATGAACCCCGAAAAAGATGCTTCGCAAGCAATCTTCTGCTTCATACGGGTAGCTGGGATACAATTCGTAGGACAGGAGAAATACGCAACATGGTGCAACTCCATCTGGATTTTCAGCTTCTGGGGCTGGTGTGTGGGTGGTAGCATGGCCATGTGTTGGCATAGATTGGCAGAATGGAATCTGAGACCGTCTGGGAGGCAAAGGTCGCAAGAAAAGGAGGACATCATCATGATCATCATCATCATCACCAGTGGAATCGTTGAACGCCGCAACATTGACGTTTCCGTCATACTGAAAGAGTCCCCATGTTTGGTGGATGGCTGAATCCCAAAGCAACGAATGGTTGAAACTCTCATGGATAACCAATGGATACCCATGGGCACATCGCGACCACATCAAACTGCAAAGTCCAAGGTTCACAAGCCATTTGCCGTTCCCTGTAGCACCCGCCACGTTCTTCCAACTGAAATCTGCCACGACCAACGATCCTCACCATAGCTGGAATCCACTCCACAGCATTTGCTTCTCCGCATGTTGGCTCACAATAGGACTATTCTCTTGGGGTCTCCAGGTTCTGTTTCATGCACTTTAAATACATCGGTATAATTCTCTATAATATATTTCTAGAGAGATATATTATACAATATTCGTCACGTGATAAGATCACCTTTGAGACCAAGCAAGATTAAAGCCCGACTTGACGCAGAAATCAGCTCATTTGTATATAATTGGAGGGTCGGGGGCGGGGTTCATCCATTTTTCGACCGATGAACTACAATAGTCATGTTGGTCACGACGTCTGATGATCATAGATCACATATTTGATTCGCTGCTGACACATGGGCCCCATTTCTTGATAGGTGAAAAGAAAACACAAGACACAACTCTATCAAACTATCCCAGCTGAGTGTTTCAAGGGTGGAAAAACAGCTGCCCGAAGCAAGGATCCATGTTTGGGAGTTGATGATTTGGAAACATGTAGGTATGTACATGTATAGGTCCAAGTTCTGATCCGATCCACCGTTGCTGCCCTGACACCAATCTTGTGGATGTCTGCAGCCTTTTCCAATTTAGAGGTCAACCCGCAGCTTGTCATCAACCCGCAACTTGCCACGTCCTTCTCTTCTCCTCTCGATGTCAAAGATTTCATGTCTCGCACCATCAGCGATGTAATCTCCTCTGGCAGTGTGGCATGATTGAGAAGGATGCTAGTCAGTGGTGATATAACAAAGAAGGTGATACAACCAACAAAGGGAAGATAAAACAACCAACTAGTTGATGTGTCCATAGATGTAACCATGCACCCCTCCCACTAGAAGGCTTGTCTCAACCGATGTCTTGACAAGCCCAAGTGGCCTGGCAAGTGGTACCAGCAGGCCGAACAGCCAGCAGCCTAGCCTCGAGCTCCGCGCAGCCGCATGGGCACGAAGATCACGGAGCCGTTGCGGAAGTAGTCACAGGCACATTCCCATTCGCCATCAATGGCCTTAGATGAAGCACCACTGGGCACAGCACATGAATGGCACTTGGTGTTTTAGCAGATGCTTGGTCAATGGTGTAGACTTGGCAAAATCCACCGAGTGGGTTACTCGAAGGCCTACACTCAGCTACAGTGATGAGTTTGAAGGGATAAAGTAGCAACAAAGTAAAACACACATGTTGTTTTTTCCGAGCTAGCAGCTATCAGGGGAAAAGTAAAATGCGTGAATTTAATAAAAACACCCACCAAAGTACCATGTTCTGCTGTGTCCCAATGAGGCATTGTGAAATACGGGGTGATGCAGTCCATGGATTCCCCCGGTCAGGGTGGCGGTTTCCAGAAGGACATGCTGGAAGGGCCTTTGAAAACCGTTGCTTATCAAGCTTGAAGCACAATTTGACATTGGAGAATGGATCACATGAATATTCATATGATTCTTGGCATGTGGCTCACCAACAATAGGGCTACAATTGAAGGACTACAGAGCCGATGAGCCAACACATCATTTCTTGCGATCTCCAGCAAGACACATAGACGTCGCAAGATCTTAAGAAATGTGAGACAAAATTGGAAAGCACCAAGCAAGTTGGCGATAGTTTAGACTTTGACTAAAACATTGGCCAATATTCACCGTCAATCCTTCCATTTGCTGAGGGTATTGTCCTATCAGTATCAGTATCCTCCCAGTGGATAATATTTCAGAAAAAATAATCACTAGTATACAATTATTTACTGTATCAATATCACCATTATATACTGCGGGCAATCCAAGGAAAACTTCCCAATTAATCCCAATTAAGGTTTCAGCATATCAAAAAAGCTTTCAAAACGCTTGTTCCAAGCCACATGACAGCTTTAGTGATGAAAAATTCCATAGACTTCATCCAGGAATGGCCATCTCCCATGGCCATTGATCCATCGCTTACCCCAGCGGCCGGCCACGGCACCGGCAACGGCTGCTGTTCGTCCGGCCAGGCGCAGCTGCGCAGCACCTGCTGCAGCACCGGCGCCAGGTGCGGCTCGGCCACCGCGTCCGCAGCGCAGGCGGCGCGCAGGCGGTCCGGGATGCGCGCCTGGGAGATGGATGCCGTCGTCCCACCAGGGTGGGCCGCGGCTTCCAAGGGAGGTCCCCTGCTGACCAAGGGTTGGTGAGTTGATAGAGTGGTTAGATTTGATGAGTGGTTGGTTTGGTAACGAGTAGTTGGTTGAATCGAAAAAAACATGGTAATGATGCTGTCCAAGGCACATAGCCAAGTCATGACAGCTGTCAGTGGGTTCCATGGAATTCGTGACAGCTGTCTCAGTGTGGTTGATATACATTTACACGTACTCATCCAGTATGACTATTGTCACGAATGACAAGCAAGAACAGTTGTAACCGGTATGAAATTTTACAGCTAAAAAGATTGCTGTGCATTATTGATACTGTATAGTGACATTGAATTATCAGCAACATATAGCTAACAGTTGACAAACGCAGAGTGGGACTGACCAAGAATGTCAAGCAACCAAACAGGTACTGCAAGTTCTTATGTAATTCAAGACATGACGGTGTATGACCAATGACCAATGATTGATGAGGACATTGACCAACAAACTCTGACCTTCCAGTTCCGCAGTTGCGTTGTTTAGTGCTGGTCCTAAACACAATTCCAGTATTCACACAAATACGGCTCATATCTCTGCTTGCGGATGGATATGACTCCTATGACTGCATTGATTACATAATTTGGCAATGTGTACACATCAATTGGACGGGCGGGTGGATATAACATTTGATACCCACATGCATAAAAATGTATAAGTACTCACATTTTATAAGCTGCATATAAACATTGAAACTTCTCGCATCATCCTTCAGCCACCGTGTTCGCCACGATGCCGTGCTGAGATACTTCACCAATTGCCGCATTTCAGGCCAGGAAGCCTCGGCAATGAGAGACCGTGTATAGACCATGGGTCCGTGGTCGAAGACCTGTATGGTACTACTGCTATGATTAATAAGAAATGCTCAATTGTTGATAAACATGTTCAATTTGTAAAAATATTGTTTGGATAGCAGTGGCCGTGTACCACACCACCACAGTAGCTAGTGAGCGTTGCTGGCCTCTGGGAATAAAATACATAAATATTCTTCAACACTAAAAAAGTATATCATATGCATGTATGATTTATGAAATTATGTTCAACAAGTTTCAACATATCTTTACTCTTCCAGCTCAACTCATCACCAAGCTCACCCACCAGCGACCGTGGCACCTGAGCTTTCTCCAGCTCTTGCGGATCGCCGGGCGCCAGGCGTTGCGGGAAGACTTTGTCGCCAGGCAGCACCTGTGCAGCCGTTGCTCCAACGGCTGCTACAGGTGGTGTTTCTGTTGGAGTCGCAGGGAAACCATGGGAAACTGAGGTTTTTGGAGGAAACTGATGTTTTTGTTGGAGGGAAACTATGGGAAACTGAGGTTTTTTTTGAGGAAACTATGGGAAAGTGGGAAATTATGGGAGACTGATGATGAGGCTTCCACAAGTACAACTGTTTTCATGATTGACTTCGCAACAGCCTGCGAAGTGGGTTTCAAGTCGGCCACACTGCCAGGGGATGGAAAAACATAATTGAATATGTTTGACTGTCAGGTTTGGCGTTTAGGCTATGCTAAACACAGAGACTTGGAAGGCTTATGGCAATCTTATCATGCAACATGATCCTGAAAGCAGTACACACACTCTCACTTCTGGTGAGGTCACAAAATGTGCGAGTGGATTCGCGTTCATTGATAAACAGCATACAGCGGTTTTGAGGTATGCAGACAGCCCCGAATAAATGTGTATGAATCGTATGAAGGCTCCACGCTACTTATGCCAACTTCCTGAGAACCTGAAGGATGCATGGCCAAGCCCTGTGAGAACCAACAGGCCCAAATCTATCGCAAGAATCTGCAGCACCTGATAAATCCACCAAGTGATGGCATCGCTGGCATAACCTAAGCTGGCTACGCTGCTGGTGAGCCTTAGGGATGTCCTGTCCTTGGGGTCAGAAGGTCTGTGAGTAAGTCCTCCTGGCCATCAAAAGATGATCAACGGATATCTTGCATTGCTCTTGATTTTCAGAAACTAGCGGGCCTCGATTTGGTATGGAAATGTGGTGTTGACCCATAACTAGATATATACCCAACTAACATTGCAAGGACGTTGAGAGAGTCCAGAAGAAAAACCTTCACTGCTGCATAGTGGAGGCTGAGATCCACAACTGTCGCTGGATCTGTGGATGTAATCCAAACAGTGACACATGCAGTATTTATATATATACATAGATATAGGACTCTTTTTGGATCATTTCTTGAAAATTAAGAATCGTCATGTAAAGAAAAACAAGCACCAGAAGCGAAAGCCGTGACTTTTTTCTGTTTTGAATGACCTTGCTCAGTTGGACGTGTTTGTCTCCATTCTGAATTCTCTTGAATGGAATTCCCAACAGGGTGAATACGGTGAATGCATGTGTGCACATACTAAATCACAATCAAATCATCCGGGAATACATGGAAACAAATAGTTTCGCCCGAATTTGTATATTGTACCAAGAGATATTTAGAGTATTTTAGAGTTGAACAACGCAGCTGGGGTACCCTGCAGGTGGACAACAAGTGTTACCAGTCAGTTCTATACTGATTATGAATCGCTGCCCATTGGGTTCGTATGCTACTGACCAAAAAACACATAGTAATCATGGCCGATGATAGTTGCTTTATCATGGTTAATGATAGCTTTAATCATGATAATCACAACGATCAATGCTTCCCTTGCTTTGCCATCTCATTACCATGCTGTTCTACTGGGAACAAGGAGCCATGGCAAATCAATGTCCCTCCGCGCATCAGCTTCCAACTGAACATCGAGCCAGGTGACTGATCCAACGCTTTCGCGTGTCCAGGAAACCGAGGCTCACCGCCAGAAACCTCAGCGCTCCATCACGACAGGCTTCCGGCTCTCATCGTTGGCGCCGCAACATCGTGCCCCTAGAGACGAGAAGCCCTTGCCACTACGTGCCACTTCACGCCATTGCGAAAGAAGTGATTCAACAGCTGGATCCACCTGTGTCACCATCCAAAATACAACCAACATAAAGCGAGCCGCAAGAACAGCGTGGCAAGGAAGTCCAAGGGCTGAACCTCCGTAACCTGAGAGTTTTCCAGCAGCCAAAGCCACAGAATTCTTGCGTTGTGTTTCCAATGAGTATCTTGACCATGTGTCTCCTACTGTCTACTGTTTGCCTGGAATCATCACTGCAAGTGTGGAATGCTTTGAGATATCGTTGAGTGTTGTCATTGCAGGATCCCATCTAAGTGGCAAACCTGCTCTTTTCGAGATGCGATCAACAGCTTATTGGGGCAGTTTGCTAGCTCAAGGCAGCATTTCTCATGTTCGTCTTCTGCAATTGTCACCATCGTCACTTTCCACGTGAACGTGCTGCGATCCGAGATTCAAGTCGCTGCGCAAACTTCTCCAGCAAACTGTCAGCCTTCCAAAAGACCGTGCTAAGGTGAAACGGGGAATGGTTGGTTCTTGCCTTGTCTTGCCTTGACTTTTAGTACCAGAAATTTTAAAAGAAATCGAGCTTGCAACCCACCCAAGGTGGAAGTTTTCATGAATCCAAGGACTTGAAAAAATTGACCAATGACTTTCCAGGGTCTCGGTCGCCGGATCCATCGGCTTGAGCTATTTGGGCGCCTCACGCTTGGGAAGAACCAAAGGCCACAAGTCAGGAGCATGTGATGTGATGGCGACATCACCAATATTTTTTGACTAATTCGGACTACCATGATTAATCATAGGGATTAATAGAGATAATTCGGGATAATCATCACCGATAGTGGGAAATGACTGGCGGATCCTCGCGTTGAAGCTCCCTCGGGATACATCAAAGATGGATAAAGATGCCACATACAGTGTGCTAGGATGGTCATCCAGGAAAGGGTTTTATATACTTTGAAGCAGAAGGGGTTCACTAGCTCAAAAGCATTCAAAAGCTGCCTGATTGTTTCGTAGGTATTGCACCTAAATGGACTCACATATTGCCAAAGACCAAATATATTTGTCACTTTCAGGAGTTGAGAACCCAAAAAGGAGAGAAGTACTTGGCAGAACCCACAATTGGAGATCACCAACTCTTTCGCATATTCACCCGGGGTGGGAAGCAACAGCATCTCGCAGCATCCAGTATGTCTACAATAAGATATACCATGTATACACTCATACCCCTGCACATCTGCACACTCCCCACATCAAAAATCATCACCTCCATTCACCTCTTGTAAGTAACTGGCTGACAAGCACTCTCCAAAGCGACAATCTACTGTTGGAGGGAGGAATTTTTGCCTTGCCTGGAGCCCCTCGTCAGTCTGCATCAGTGGCACTCCGTCAAAGACCGACCTCGCCACCCCGCAGGGATGGTTCGTTGGTGAACCCTGGCTGGTGAATCGCGGCCCGTGCCATCGCGGTCTAGCTAGTGCTGGGATGCTCACCTCATTGGCCAGTATCAACATCTAAAAAACCCAACAAAAATGAGTAAATTGGATGACTCTGCAGTAGCCGCAAAGCACGGCTACTACGCGGCGACTCAAATCTGGTTGGTCAACGATTCTGAACACCACCCAATATGGGAAAATTTGTAAAAATGGTGGCCATTACACTTAAAATAGTGCTCTGGTGGGCAAGTGGAGCACATCAATTGACCGCAGCTATTCTGTGCCCTAGGAGCTCTGTGGGTTCTTGAATGATATGTGATTGGTTTGCGCTCTGTCCATGAACTCCAAATCATTGGAGTGCTCGTTACTATCTGGCAAAAATTGCATTTATGCTTAAATAGATCCAAGTTGATGGAAGACAGCCCGAAGACAACTTTCCTTTTCCGCAAAATTCACGGTTGCGCATACTTCTATTAGTGACTGGCTCTATCCATACTAACTAGTTGCTAGTGATATCCCTGTTCCTTGCTTGTTTGCCCTAAATCCAATCTTGCTGGTTTGGTTTTATACCCGATATGGATTCTTGATTATAATGCCTCTACCTTTGTGGGCTAAATTGCTAGTGGCAACCTTTGCTTGCTACTCATGAATACAGTCAAACTTACTGTAGATTGTTGATTGGTTCCGTAAGCAGTAATTAGTTGCTAAGTGTACTGGTCAACTGGCCCCATTTCTACCTCTGTCAGTGTCGCCAAGCCGCTGCTTGCCCTCGGGCAGAGTGGGCCCCGGTGCTGGCAGCACTCCTTTCCTGAGTCGAGGGTCAACTTGCACGCATTACTTTCGGATACAGTACCACTTCGGATACCACGTTTAAATATTTCAATTTACCCGATGCATTCAGTCCGTTCTTGATTGCTGTGGATGCATGTGTGCGTATGCAAATGCAGTTGTCTGCATAGATACATCTATTGTAGTCTATATGCACGGTATATGAGCAAGTACATGTACACATTTGCATGCTTCTTGTAAGTTATAAGTTGAGACATGTTGAGACTCCTCACATCTCTTCATGCTTGGCAAAAAGATTGTGGGCAAGATCTGAAGTTCAAACATGTATATGGAACAGCGGCATCATGAAGAGCGAACCCTTCTATCACCCATGCCGCCTTTGCCGCCTATGACTCTATGCAAGGGGATTTAGGGGGTTCTAGTATTGACTATCAACTGCAGCTCAGTGGTGGCATCACTAACAATGGCATGGCAAAAATTGATGCGCTACATCTTCCGACCGATACCTAAGGAGTTAAGGAGAAAGTATGTCTTTTGGCATCTTACTTCTACATGATCCAGCATGAGTCGACGGTCAGCTCTTCCTAGAGTTGGAATCCAACATGGACATAACAAATGTTGATAGGTAGGTATAGGTAGCTAGCTGTTGACGTCCCCAAAAGGCTGGAACCAGAGGAAAACCAAGGGTTTTTCACCAACTCATCTTCAATTGACCGTGGATTGACCTCGGATTCCCCAGGAATTCCCCAAGGAATTCCCCAATGAATTCCCCAAGGAATTCCCCTGATGTCACCATGGCTCGACGTGTAGGTCTCCAGTGGCGGCAAAGCCAAGAGCTCCAGCGGCGTTGCCCGCGACACAGTGTGCTCCGGCCTGCAGGTACCAAACGAGCAACCTGTGGAACCACTCCGCAATAGTCACGAATGGTTATAGTAAGAGACAGCAACCTCGATTTTTTCAACAAGTATACATCTGTGCAACTGGTTGGTTGCTAGCCTGGCGGTAATCTACAAGCGCGGGAAGATGATCGAAAACAATGTCTGAATCTAATCCAATGAGACTTATTGGTACCTGTGGACACCTGTGCCACGCTGAAGCCCCATCAATCATGGGTGATCATCCCTTTAATTTGTCATACCCCAATGAACATTAATATTCTACGGTTGGGTAATAAGCAAATGAAGGATACCACTCAGAGTAATGAGTTGACCAGTGCTTTGGCTCTACCATCCCAGCCCTCACTCCCGCCTCTGGTGTCTGCAACTTTGGCAGAAGCACCATGGGAGCATTCGTATTGCATGGAAGGCAGCCGCAAAAAGCAGCAGCGACCTCCAGAGGGTCAAAATGACATCGTCCGTCAAGAGGATACCCATATGTAAGCCACCCCCCAAATCGATGTGCATAGCGGAAAGCATTTATTGACGGGTTACACCTCTCTCTGATTGCAAATGGATCACGGGACCTTTTGTGATCAAAACAGAAGATTTGTGATGGTCAGCCATAGCTTTCCTCAAAAATTGATTGGCTCTGTCTGGCTCTGGTTGCCAACCCATGGTGGTGCTGCCAATGTCACCAACTGAATCCATGGGTACAATGGAGACTCAGATCCTTGGTGAATCGTCTCCATATCCAATACCATATTGGCTGCGCAAAGGAGTCTCTGGTATTGATTCATGTACCCCACTCACAGCCAAGAATGTTCTGATTGCAAACCTAGCATTCATGTCACTCATCAGCATGTTCGTTCCCCACCTGGACCACATGTTCCTAATTAGACTCCCATTATTTGCTTGTTGTATACATCCCCTGTTGCAGAATTGCTGTTGAAATCACATTCACCTCTCAGCAAGAAACAAATTGACGCAGGTAGTTGCATCCACTCAGACCCGAAGTGAGTGCTGGAATATGCTGGAATCAAGTCCTGATGCTCATTGGATTTATCGTGATACTAGGAGATCCCAACATCAAAACACCTCACCGCCACTAGTTGGTCATTGAGATGTCATGGGGGATTCTCAAAATAGGGAACCCCCAAAAAGGTTGGTCATACTATAAGTTGTTACTAAACCAGTTTGGGGGGGTCCCTATTTCAATAAACCAACCATTAGTGCTATACTTATAGCGCTTATAGTATATCATAGTATTGTTTGATATCATTTCGGGGTACCACTATGGCCTGAGAAACCTCCATCCCTCTCCAGTAGGGTTCATCCATGGTCGCGCCTGTGTAGCCATCTTGGTGCACGACACGTGGCCCAGCCCATAGCCGCGTGTCGTAGGCTGAAGATGGAAGCTGTTTTGGGCGACTGGTCACTGATAGAGTCATGACACCAGTCACCTGGAAAAATATATCATAAAGGATACCACAAAGGATGGGTATAACATGAACTACAGATGACCAAAGGATGTGCTGGAACTTGCTGTATGAATACCATATGTGATGAAGGCTGATGGGTGGAGACACATCGATCCTCAAGCGATGCTGTTGGCAACGCAGACTAAGGGCTATGGCCCAAGGCTCTGGAGCTCAAAAGTCGGAGATTTGCTACTGCACCACGTTGAACGAGCCACCAGTCTGCCCTGCCAACCAACATCTTGGAGGTAATGCACCACCATGGACCACCATAATAAAGAAATATTTGAGGCTACAACCCCAAATCACTTTGTCATTGGCTCCACGGTGGAAGCTGAAGCTGCAGGGACAGGGCTGAAGCGTGTCACGCTGTTGAAAGGTTCCATGGGTTTTGATGTTTCCATGATGCTTCTCCATGGTCATTCATGGTCATCGGTACATCTATCGATTCAGCTTGTTTAACATGAGATAATTAGACTACAATTGCAGTGCTTCTTTTCGAAGGTATATTCTGAATAGAATCCAATCAACATGTTTGTTGTTCAGCTTGCGACCTCCCATGTGCCTTAATTCATCAAAAAAGTCATTACTGGTTTGTCTACCTGAGTCTACCCATTTTTGAGCTTCCACAGTGGCACCTGCAAACCATTGCAAACCCAACATTCTGTGACAGTGCCAGCACATCTATGTCATTTTCTTTGCTGGTAAAGCGCCTCCTGAGTTGTTGCATTTGATTTGGTGGTGAATTGGAAAAGTGTCCTGTGTTCAGCGTTTGGATATCCCCACATGCGGTCGCAATCTATCTACATACTATATACTACGTGTACTGCACACACATGGACCTGGTAACCAATATCTCAGCCACGCTGCCTGCAACTATTTGCAACTTGTACGATCACGTGATTTGTGAGACCTTGCTGATTGTTCCTTGCCCCTAGTGATGATCCCCTCACTGTTCTGAGTTGTTGATCCCTGCCGTACCCGCCATGCCCAGCTTATGCCGGAAACCAGGCATTTGGAGGTCGTGGACACCTCCATAGTGCTGGTTGTCGGTTTATTGTCAGCTGCTGTTGTTGATTCCTGGCGTTTGTAGGCCATCAACATCAACTAATCAATCAACATCAACTGGTCAACATCAACTAATCAACATCCATTAATCACTGTAATCCCTATGAACCACTCATTTTCGGGGTCCCATAGCTGCTAAGACCACATACGACCACCATATCACTGGCTGCTTATGTCTCGCCTCAAAGTCGCTATGGCCACCGCCTTTGGGGCGTTTCATTGACCTCGAGGGATGGGGACCGCCGATCAGCGGACCGCCCCATCTTTTGGGGGGAGGAAGTGAGGGGCTGACCAGCACAAGTTGGGACGATTTTTTGGAGGATGCAACCAGTTTTTTAGGGAGGTGCATCATTTGAGTCATCCGCGGTGCCAAGACATGCCCATTTTGGATTGGAAGTCGGGGCTCAGGATCACCACAGACCCAAACAGCTCACCCAGGGCTGTGCCTGTGGCTCTGATAGTGCACTATGATGAGCTCTGCAAACCATTGAGAAGAGGTTTTTCATGTAGATATGAGTGGATTGCATTGGATTGCCTGATTGCCGCACTGCCACGTACCCCTGACATCCCCTCACGTCCCCCTTACATCTTACTGTGTGGGCCAATATCGGCATTGCACCTGCAAAGTCTACCTCCCAGCTGGCACACCGACATCTTGGGAGGCTTCCAAGCCAAAAGGAAGTCTCCACCATCCCACAGAACCTGACCCAAGCAACCCAAGGCGCCCAAGGGGCCCAAGGGTTTTCCCAGGTAAAGCTTTGAGTGGACCACAAGGACACATCCATGCAGTGGATGGGTTGAAAACGAGAAACCTGGATGCCAAGTCATCCAGCCAAAGTGTGTCCGTACACACTTTGTGGGCATGTTTACGTCCTGAAACATGCCCCATCCAAAAGCAGTATGTGTCTTTCACCGTCAGAACCCCAGAGATTTAGAACTGTTGTGAGAAACCTAATGCAGCACGTGATGTTGCACATACTGGCGATCAACTGTCACCGATCACTTTGAGAAGTCCACATTCTCACAACTCATGGTGCATGCGGTCATAATACTGCCAATGCGACTACCACATGCAACAACTCCAGACTAGTCCATGTTCTGCAGGTTGTACCGACCATACGGATTAGAAGGACCTATTTCTTTCAGATTGACGAGATATCAGGGCAAATCAGACTGACACTGGTACGCTCCGTCAAGTGACCTCAAAGTAGGAGTGCAAAATTGCAAGTTTGGACAAGTTTTTGGATATTTGCTAGTGACTAACCCTTGAGAAATCACATATTTCCAGAACCCTCCCGTTTCCTTTTGGTTGACCTTGCAATGTGCATGCCGGCATGTGCTGGGCGTGCTTTCATGTGCCACAAATTGCAGTTTTGGATAAACATCCAACATACTGTCATTGCAGCATACACATTGCAATTACTATACAGATCGATGCAGTAGGGGAGCCGAGATTCAAGAGTCTGCATGAGTGTAATTAACTGGGATATCACCCAAAGACTAATCTGAACGAATTTTCTCAACAAAGAAATGATTGCTAAATTCTTTAAATCCTGCTTGAAGTTCAAGGTGAAGCATATTGAAGCATGCTTTACTTCAACAGCGGCACAACTTCAACGCGGATATTCTTGAGCATGACACCATGATTGTCAATTACCCAGGACGACACCTCAGCAAGTGCACGCCCAACCAAGTAGACAATTTTTGGACGCAAAGCCCACAAGAAAAGAGAAATCCAAAAAGTGTACGTCCATGACTGGTGCAGCATTGCTCCAGGTGCATGAGCTTGTTCTACAGAAACTTTATTGAAGAAACATATTGAAAGCAGTGCAGTTACTCCAATAGTGAAAGAAACATATTGAAAACAAGGAAACACATTGGCTTCAACAGCTTGTTACTCCTCCAGTAGTGGTTCCAACATATTGAAGGAACATAAATTGGTTCCAGCCAGTAGTGACAGCTGTTACTCCCCCACTGAAGGCCTGTGCCACTCCCTCGGCCTGCGCTTTGTCCTCGTTCTTTGCCAAGGACGTGCAGCTGGGGGCATCCTGCAAGGAGAAAGGATCCTGATACCTGCTGGATGGAGATGTGATCACTGAAAATTGGTTTGGACAACAGGTATGTATGTATATAATGTATTTATATATAACATATTGTATGTATATATAGAGAGAGAGAGAAGCAACAAAAAGGTTGCAATGATTCACAACAACGGAAAAAAAAGGAACAACTGACCTGACATATTCTCGAAACGTGCACAGTCTCCGCCTGAATGTGACGTGTACTGTGCAGTCTCTGCCTTCATATTGTGTGAAATGTGCCGGTATATGTTTGGGAGACTTCTACTAGGGACATCACAAACTTGTACATCATATGATATCATATGATGATTAATGGTAAGAGAACCATGTTCTTGGGCCAAAGATCACGCCCCTGGACAGTTCATGGTGGTAGTTTGTAGTTTGAACATATGCAAAGTTAAAACGGGTGGCCCAAAGCAGTTGCTACCCACCCAAACAGAAATGATGCTAGCATGTTCGATACTTATTTGCGTACTTGATGCAATCTTGATGCATCATCCAATCTTTGCCAGAGCCGGGCAACGTAACTCATCGCATCACCATGATCCAATTGTGTTGGGAATCTTGACTTGAGATCCAGAAGCGGCGCAGAGCCTCTCCATACACTTCCAGTACGCATACAAATAGATGTCCAATAGATGTCCATGTGTTCAGTATATGTGCATGTGATTGCATTTGTATATTTGTATCTGTCATTTATTTCTACATGTCATTTCCACACACACCTGCGTTTTGAGGCAAATGCACGGATTTCTCAGAACTGCAGGTCATCTGATGACAAGATTGTGAAGCGATCAACCCAATCGCAAGGCCGGGACCCGAAGGGAAGCTGCTTAACCCTAAAATCCTCCCTCTATGTGTCCAAAATGTTTTCCCTTGGTCCCTGATATTTGAGAGTAGACATGATGTAACATTAATTCAACCCGGGAGTGCAAGAGGACACCGGGACTAGCAGAAAGCATAGACTTTGGCTGTTTGTCCACCCTGTCATCGATCCTTTTACGTTGTGACCTTCCCCTTAGCAGAAATCGCAATGATCTAAGGGCCGTGCTGGGGATCGCCACAGGTGGAATCCCATGGGGTGAGTTGTGGATCTCCACTGTATCGCAATCGCAGCGGTCCTCCACGGTGAAGGACGCGGAGGACGCTTTGCCACGACGAAAAGGTGGCGACAAAACGCGCCTGCCACCAGCGGTTGGGAAGGCAGGAGTGACCAAGCAATGACAACATGAACTACCACAAGCATCACAAGCTGTATCAGCTCAAACAAGCTGTGTTCATCTTTGTTCACAATCCAACCGCTTTGGCTTCCGACATTGATATGTGATATGTGAATATGTGGAAGAAATCAGACCGGGCATGTCGCCAGAAAAAAAACATCTAGACAATGACTAAAACCAAACATTCATGAGTGTCCAAGTGTAAGGGCCTGGGTACCTGAATTTCTGAAAGCAACTAAACATAGGTGAACCATGGTGAACCCTTTATAGTGGAATGATGCACCGATGCTGTCGCAAGTCGGCTGTTCTTGTGGCGGGCCAGCCAGCGATGCACGAAAATCACCTGGTGAAATACTCAACAAAAGTGCCAGGGGGATACTCCCTGCCAACGAAAAAACTTCCAAATCTTAGCGACTACAAGCAGTTCACCTGAGCAATTAGCAACTATATACACTTACACCTCTTCCAACCTAAAGTGTGCCTGCAACCAGCCGACACAAGCACCCCGATGGCCAGATGTGCACCTTAGCGAGTGGAGTTTGCATCTGGCCCAGATAAATGAGCAACACAAATAATGTAGTGATTGGCGATTAATACAAGGTCATGACTAATAAGATGCCGCAAGTGATTGTTACGGGGGTAGTTATTAGTGATTGATCATAGCCTAACATTTTGAGCCATGGATTTTGGGATTGTAAGGATGCAAATTGATGTTTCCGCATATGTTGTCAATGACATGTTTATATATATATATATATATGTATATTTTTGTATATTGGTCAAAGAATCAACCACAACAGAGGTATCATTGTATCACAAAAAAGCATTCCGAGGAGCATCCGCATAAACTCCGTTTCCTTCCGCATGAGGAGGACACACCTGCACCGTGCAGGAAATTGGGTGAGAACATAAACATGTGTTGCGGGCCCTTCTCTTGAACAAATGTGTGATTGTGTGGGTGTTTCTTTTGTACAGATTGTTAATGGAAGCTGTACTGCTATACAAGTATATAATTGCAAGTACATCCAGTACGTCCCTTGGCTATCTCACCTCAGGCAAATACGTGCAGGTTGCACAAAGTCGCAAAATTTGGCTGTTGAAAGAACGTATTGAGAGAATCCTGTATCAAAAAACAATAAAGATATCACACAGGAATGTCTTGGAATGCTTCGGTCTAGTGTAATATATTGCATTGCCCTCGTGAAGCTGAAAGCTCATACTGAAGCCACGTCAGACACTGAGCATGGGAGCCCCTCTTCATATTCACACCAGCGCAGACCTGCTCGCTCGATGAGCGAGTGATACAATGAACATCAAAGACATCTGCACAATGTGCCTTCTGTGCCTGTTGATTGACAGTTGACCTCTGTCGTATGACAAAAAACTTCTCAACATATCCCGACAGTATCATTGTCCAGCATAGATCGATTACAGCTGTGCCTCCCACGCTCATGGGTCGCTCCACCCATGGCCTGCAACGGATCGATGTTGAAGTTGAGCAGCGAGGGGATGGCGTGTCACTGACACATGAGGCTTCCACTCAAATGCCACGCTAAGTGATGAGTGATTGGGTCTTTCGTGATGAGGCTACTGGAGTTCGTACTTGTCAAGAGTTCGTGGAAAGAGATATACAGCACTCACGACATTTGTTTGTACACTAGCAGAGAAACAAGAGCGTGCAAAATCGACGGCTCTGATTTGGTTCGGTGAATACGTTGTCCACATGTCGGCAACATGACAAAGAAGAAAGAAGAGCGACAACAAACAAAACCGCGATATAGTGGGGTTGCACTGCAAGCTTTGGGTTCGTTTGGTGGCAATCAGCTCCCCGATCTACTGGCACAAACCACAATTGACTGTATTTCGGGAACATTCAATGACAAATGATATCAAGCTGAGCAAACGTTGATGCATTGCTTCGAACAAATGCTCCAAAAACTTCCAGAGTTCCAAATCTCCGGTTGCCGCACCACCAAAAGCAGCTCCTGTTGACATGTTTAGCATCCTTTAGCTCATGTTGATAACCACTACTAGACATTATCAACCACTATGAACTACTATCAACCATTTTTGGTAATATAACATGTTAGACCACTATGAACCAATCCCAAACAATTTTCAAATTTGGTTTCATGAACTCTCCAAAAAGCAGCATCTTGGACCACAAAAACTAGGATCAAACATGCAACATAGCTCCCATGAACCTGGCGCCAATGGGACTCGATGATAGGTGCAAGGCCATGGCGCACACGAGACTGTCACGAGACCGGCTGGAATGATCTGGGCCGATGGAAGACCACAAGACATGGAATTGATACATGGAATTTCTACATGGAATTAATACATGGTATATCATCTATGGTATATCCGTGGTATATCCCATGATTTCCATCCTGCACTTGAACCAAATCTGGTGAGGACATGTGAGGACAGGTACACCACTTTGGCAGCCATGAAAGCCAGCTGCAGCTAATACTGTGCTCTGCCGATGCCTCGCTGAGCAAGTCTGGGAACTTGCGAGTGTGCAAATGGCCACGGGCCTTCGCTTCAGAGTGGTGCATCCCAAACTACTGTATCAATGAGAAGTTTTGCTGGCGTTCTTCACTCGTTGATGACCAACCCAAGTTGAATTCTTGTTCTTGCTCAACCTTGAGCAGGATTGATTAAACTATACTATGTAGCATGGGGTCATATGGGGCCGCAACATTGACGTGGGCACTGACTTCTCGGACCTGTTCAAGAGTTTGCAGTGCTTCGTCATACAAATTCTGGTCAAAATACACCTAATCGAAGTGGGGAAACGTTGGTCCCGACCCTGGATTGCCCTGGTCTCTAGCAAAGCATGGATAATTGTCAACAAATGAAGAGTATGTGCATATTTGGACTTTATTGTCGATTAATTGTATTAAATATTTATAGTTCACAAACACTCAAATTCTTGCAAATTAATGTGGACTGTCCTTTTACTCATCAAAACTTTGTTGTCACAACCCATTGTGACATGTCGACTTTGAATAACCCATTGGTTTCTGCGGAGTGGTTTCATGATGCTTGGGATTTTTTTGGTTATGGGCAACTCACACCCAATGAGCCGGGTAGGTTCATACCCAATACGTGCAGGATATGAAGGATTGTTGAAGCATGTTGAAGCCACCAGATAGTTGGATAATTCCCTCATAAATATGGATGAATCCCACTCTTGAGGG
The DNA here is from genome assembly GCA_009767595.1 of Symbiodinium kawagutii. NCBI lineage: Eukaryota > Dinophyceae > Suessiales > Symbiodiniaceae > Symbiodinium > Symbiodinium kawagutii. Next base: position 630,597 of record VSDK01028829.1, read on the forward strand.
GTTTATTTCACCTCAGTTGTGTTTCGGAAACTGTTCCGTTGGACAGTTGGGTCTGAAGCTTCAAAGTTGTTTTTCAATGTCCAACTGCGGATCGTGTGAAACAACGATGCCTTGCACGCAGCATGGCCGATTCTGGAACTCGGTGGCTGGCGCCCAGATGTCAAGCTTCGCTGAGGCTAGTGAAGACAGGGCTTGGGATTACGCATGAATGAAATGATGGGTGGATGTTGTAAATCAGTATGATGGATATATAGGCAGTGTTCCATGATGTTCCATCTTTGTATGTCATTGAAATTGTTTGTCCTTTCGTCCCCTTCCATCCCGTCCCAACTTGAAGAAGTGTATTTGCAACCACCTTCAAGTCACTATGCAAGCTTAAGAGGTAGTGGTTGCAGTTCCGTTCCCATGATGCAGTACACAGTCCGCTGATCTCTACATCCACCGCATAAAAGGTGTCAGAAACAATAGAGTCAAGAGCAAGTGAATCTGTCCACGAGCTAGCAACCCCCCAGCAAACATATTGGTCAATCTTGAGACTGCAACGCACCCGGACGTGCACACAAATCAATAGGAACACTTCTCAACATACACTGTCGCCGTCCTGAATCCAAACATGTTTGTTTTGCAGGATTTGCAGATTGCATTGCCGGAAATAACAACATCAGCTGCCGTGAACTTTGAACCAATGAAATGTTCATACACTATCTTGTATATACATATACATATATATATCAATGTGTATATACACATATGATCATTGATTAATTAACATAATCAATTAATCATCATCCATTTATTCAAAATTGTGTACCATCATTCACTAACCCTTCTTGCCATTGAACTTTCCATCAGAATGGAGCGATACCGTTCTTTGCCGTCAGCTTGACACTGTTCTCTCGCCCAAGCTCACTGAGCACCTCAGTGAAGACATGCTGCTGGATGCGGCACACGAGCATGGGAGCGGGTACCCAAACAAGAGGATGCGTGTCAGGCTGATCTTGGCACCTAGATCTTTGCAAAACCGGAGGGACCCAAAAGGTTTGTTTCCCAGTGAAAAGAGTTGACAATTGTTGGCTCTCCAATCCATATCCGCTTAGCTACGGATTCAACAAGGAAGACCAGAAGGCCCGCGAAAGTCTTCGTTCTGATACAAACCTATTAAGTTTGAAGAGTTCATATATATTCTTGACTCGTAGTCTGAATCCACACACTAGAGATTTCAAGATGTATCTTCAAAAGACATGTGCTTTCTCAGGCTTATATGCTGCAAACATGATCATGATGATGATGATGATGATGATGATGATGATGATGATGATGATGATGACCAGTGCTTTTCTACCCTGTTAGTGCTTGGATTCGTGCAAGAGTCCCCCGCATACTCACCGGTATGACCACCGATAACAACCGATCAACATAGGGGTTCACCACTGCACAAAATGGCTGAAGAGGCTGAAGAATGGGCTGTCCGGCCTGTTCAACTAGAATTGTTCTCTTTTGGGTGCATCACCACCCGCACAATGATGTCGTGCTCGTACTGTAATCAAATCACCATCTATTTCTATGATCTGAAGAGGATGGTCATACAGAGCTAATGCATAAAACCAACCACGTAAAATCACCTAAATGTAAGTAGGAGATATGCCAACAGAAGCTACATGCTACAGAGACAGAGTTTCCTAGTCTCAAAGACAGGTCAAGCAGTCTGCGGACACAGCAAAAACAAGCTTGATCCACTGGCATATCCGCACCTGACTCGTCTTTGGGAAAGAGTGTTGAACCGCAAATACTCCTCAGCTCAGCGAGAAGCATCCAGGATGAGGGAAAGTTCACATAAGTCTATTCCGTTCCCATCGTCCAGAGAAATCCTCCGAAGCTGTGTTGTAGGCAAACATGATGGCAGTGGTCCAACATCCCTGACTGTTCTTGACTACTATACGTTGTGTCATACATCATGATGCTAAATGTCAAATGATGTCCTAATTGCATCCACTCGTTTGACCATTCAAGCTCTGTCATCTCGGATTAGCAGACCAGCATAGCCAGTTCAAAGCCGTGAGTTGTCAAAGTTTAACCCATCCCGAAGGCCCTTCCCCATCTGGGTCGCTGCACCCTACATCTGGCGAGCTACCCGCTTTGGCTCGCCATCCCTGTCGAGCTTCCGTTCAAGCAAACCACGAGAATCAAACACGGTGGATACAAATGGTGGCCAACTGGACTGCAACAGTGAGTCGAGCGTCTCGACAGTTGACTGTCGATCTCTGAATGAGTCAACAAACATGATCATGGGTCCAGCGCTTATTCCAAGCTGTCTTCGTTGGTATCTGCCCGGTTGTAAGATTGCAGACATGGATGCTGATTGTCAACAATACCCAATCTTCAAATACAAGGTCCCAAGGTGTTGCGTTTAACCCCGGGGTATAGATATACATGAAGGCATTAAGTTCTTCCAAGGAGATATTACAGGTCGGATACAACATTCTACGACCACCAATAGTGACAGCATGAACGTGACCGACAGAACGAACCACATCTAATGGCTATACAAACAACAAACATGGCCAGAAAAAAAAAACTGATGACATAATTAACCACAACATGATAGGAGTAGAGTCAGTCGAGATATGGGGTAAGGGTGGTGAAATGGTGAAGGTTCAAAAAATAATGGGTCCGTTGACATCGCATGCAATCATGCGGCGTACTTGTGTGCATCTACTTGCATGTATGTATGTATATATATATAGATAGATATAGATATATATGATATAAACATGAGCGCCACCAACGCTGCCCTCAAACTTGCAAACCGTCCATGATTAATTTCAGGGCTAAACTTAACTTGGAACAAATTCCAACTGCAAAAGTGATGGAAACAATTGAAGCCTGCAGGTTGGATCAGATAATCCCCTGGGTTTGATCAAAATATCGGTTCCATCTGCCGGTGTGCGTTTCAGTAAGTAGATTCGCTGGATGATCTACCAGGAAGACATGGATGCTTTTGGATACGTTGAATCTAATGACTGCATGCTGTACCAATATGTACCGATGCTGCATGCAGTCTCTCAAACTGATCAACTCATGGAGTTGACCCATGGGGTAGTTCTTGGTCAGAAGAGCAAGCCTAGGGCCCGCCTGTGGATGATCAGCTGCAGCCGATCTTCCATGAAGAAATACGTTGATCACCAAGGGATCAAGGAGGAATGTGCCTGAACCCCATGGTAGTTTCCCGCTGTCTTTCGGGAACCCTTCGGAAGATCAATCCGTGGAAATCCCCGCAACCACTGCTGGGGCTTGCCCATGATCTCCCAAAACGTCGACGAGTCGACTATTTTGAATGGTTTGGGGCTACCACAGCCGGACAGCCAGCCCCAACAGTAGCACCTCGTCCTTGCACAACTGACCCATAGACTTGGAGCCCTGGATGGATGCGAACAGCAGGGGCTGTCTGGGTAGCCATGGGAACACACCCTGGCCACTCGAACATTAAAGCGGGGATGGAACTTGATAGAACTTGAGTTTATTCTTGGCCAATTTGGTGGATGAATCTCCATTCATACCTCTGGCAAAACTAAGTTTGTTCAAGAAATATGGTGAACAAAAGCGAAAACAGCACACTGCCACTTGTCGAAAAAGCAGAACCAAACCAGTGATGTGTAAGCCATGACAAATTTTGGGAGGACAAATGATTGATTAAACTCGTTGGGTTGTAGGGATTCTCATCCATAAATACGTCTTGCTCAACCACTCTCCCACTATCACCTGATATATACTCTAGCGCCCATACTGAACCGATTCAAGATACTACAAAACAATTGCAGTGAACCTTACTCAATGCACTTCCAAGTGAAGTGTTATATATAGTCATGGGGATATGATGCTGGCATGACATCTAATTATGACCATGTAGCATCAATACCGTGAGTCTGCTGAATCTTTTGCAATCCAGGCCGATTGTCCACTAGACTGTCTTTTGCGTTTCCACCCAGCATCACTTTTCACTTTTGCCGCATAAATTCCGAAGTTGGACAACATATTGTTTTCCGACTTATTGTGAAATCTCCCAGAAACTTCCAATACCTAACCTCCCACAAAATTTCATAACGGTGAATGGTGATTCCTTTCAGAAGAGGGGTTTTGGAAAGTATATGAACCAATGTCAATAGCCGTCGCCAACCCCGCGCACTGTGTTTGAGTGCAGGATACCCAGAGCATGGGTTGACAACGATTTCAAACTGGAAAAAAACCCACATATTTGGAATCACCCACACGTAGAAAACCTGCACATACATAACATAACAGGTTCCAAACAAACACCAACAACATCCAACAACCAACCCACAAGCAATTTGGAATCCGCCCCTGGAATTTTATTTATTTTTCACAGGTTTTTTCACATGTAAAACTGCTGCATTTTGGGTACCTCTGAGGTCCCAAATCGTCGCGCCTTTTGTCGACCCCTTGGAGGTGACGCCTTGGGGGACCCGTCATGGGGATCTCCGGTGGTCCAGGATGGTTAACGGCTGGTTGATAGAAGATCCATACACCAACGGGTCATGATGGTTGATCATGGGTTGATGGTTGTTTATCATGGGTTGATGGTTGTTGATCATGGGTTGATGATGGTTGTTGACCATGAGCTCTTGAAAATCCATGATGTGTGCTGAAAATTGGAAATGGTTGATGGATGTTGATGGCTAACAACGGGGAAGCATCAGTAAAGAATGCTTGTTCATTGGGGATCAACAAGCAAGGGGATCAACTCTAGAGGGGTTGCATTGCTGGTCCACAACAGCCTTTTCTGTTTACATCTCAAAGTTGAACTCCGATGCTCTGTGTTGAGATGCTCACACATGTGTTTTCATTCTTGATTATCTTGAGCATTTGAAATGTGACCATAGCCAGAAGAGACAGGCACTTACACATGTCACATGTTCCTAGGTCTGCCAATGATACCTGATGTCTGCGATCGTATTATACACTATGGTTGTGCGATAGGATGAAGTGTATCTGTCGCATCTGCTGCACAGAAAAGTGTAGAAATATATCGGTGCTGCCAGGATATACTTGGATCTGTTCATTCTTGCCGCAAGAAGAAACCCTATGACTCAGGTCTGTCGTCACCCGATGCTACAATGCATACCCCTGTGACGGCCCCAGCACTGCAACAAACTGATGAAGATCTCGTTGTCAAAGCAGTCGCCGTTTAAGATGATCCAGCCGATACACGAATTGCTAGGGAGGCGTCGCACTGAGTAAAATGCTACGATAAACATCCGTCCGGGGGGTTATCGGACCTTATTTTAGCATCGAAACTGTATTTCGTATGGGCAGGCCCACACGAAATGGACTTGACTGCTGACAAGGAATTTGATCAAATTCCTTCTTGAGATGAGCTAAAACCTGAGTTTTGAAGCATTTCGTTTGCAAGAAGTCAGCTTGTTTTGTCGCGACACTTTCATCCAAAGGATTCTTTGTACAACTGGCGCCCTGTTTTCTGAAACAGGTTGCCTTTCTGAACCCACCTCCATTGCCATTGCTGACAATACTGCATCAGCAACGGGTTTGGCTTTTTGCCTTTGCAAGTTGCCGGGGAACCACCCCAACCGTGACGTAGCATCAACTTCATCAAGCAAGTGCAAGCGCACGTTAGCATGCCCCACCCCAATCCCATGCGTGACGTAGCATCAACTATCATCAACTTCATGAAGCAAGCGCAAGAGAACGTTAGCATGCGAAGCAAGTGCAAGCGGACGTTAACATGAGCCACCCCCAAACCCCACCCCACCCCAACCCCATGCGTGACGTATTATCCATTTCATGAATCAAGCGCAAGAGAACGTTCGCATGCGAAGCAAATGCAAGCGGACGTTAACATGCCCCACCCCAACCCCAACCCCACCCCAACCCCATGCGTGACGTGGCATCAACTTCATGAAGCAAGCGCAAGAGAACGTTAGCACGCGAAGCAAATGCAAGCGGACGTTAACATGAGCCACCCCCAACCCCAACCCCACCCCAACCCCATGCGTGACGTGGCATCAACTTCATGAAGCAAGCGCAAGAGAACGTTAGCATGCGAAGCAAGTGCAAGCGGACGTTAACATGCCCCACCACAACCCCAACCCCATCCCAACCCCATGCGTGACGTAGCATCAACTTCATGAAGCAAGCGCAAGAGAACGTTAGCATGCGAAGCAAGTGCAAGCGGACGTTAACATGCCCCACCCCAACCCCAACCCCCATCAAAAAGTAGTAAAAAAAAGGGTCCGGTTTTCCCCCCGCTAGCATAAACATGTTGGTTCTCAATCTGTGTGACAGCCCCATAAAATCTCTTCATTGCGTTCGAAAACAACCACACGTACCTACGGTGAATAGCACATCTTGCTGAGTTGACAAGCGAACACCTTTGGCATTTTGGCCTCTGAGATGCTGTCTCCACGGTCTTCTATCTCTACACGGCATGCTCGTGAAAGTTTCAACGTTTAAAGTAGACGTTGTACCATGGATCAATTGATGGATCAACTGTCGCGAAAGACTTGCCAACTGATTTCGCGTGCTTTGCAATCTCTCTGCTGTGCATGGAGCATCATGGCTCACAGCAACAAAGAGGCAAGTCGTACATCAAAAAGCAAATACATGTACTCTACACATCCATAAATTATCTATAGATACTATGCATATATACATACAGACGCACATAGAAGCACACTCATAATCTATATACTCATCAAATGATTTCTGCACATATGAAAACAATTGAAAACATACGTCCCATGTGCAGCGATGAGCTTGGCTCCCAGGCTCCAGCTTTCTTGCTTGAGCCCTTCACTGCTGGAAGGGGTGAAACCACTTTGGTCTCACTTTGGCACCTGAGCGACCCACCGTGATGGTACGCTGATACTTGGGGACTTGTCCTTGTCATCTATATACAGTATAATATGGACAGAATATCCAAGGGAACATGAAATGCTGGCTCTGCATACATTGACACCTAGTCGAAGCAGAACACTGTAAGCAAAAGGGTTGGAAACCGTCTCATTGAACCAACTTGTTACAGTACCACTTCGGGACCAGGCCAGGCATTTCAAGCGGCAATTCATGTTGAAACTTTAAAACACTTGAGCACCAGCTTGGAGTGGGTTCTATTTAAAGCATGGGTACCACGACAATGGCCTGACCAACAATAGCACTGCATCACCAGCAAGAAGCGCAAACATCATTATATTCATATCAACCAGGATGCGTACTTTTTGTCCAAATTTGCCTGTTCTGTCAACAAAAGTCGACTCCCAGACACATTGTCACATTCGCCATACGGATTTCGGATGATTTCGGTATGTTTTGGTCATATTTTTGGTGGTGCCTGTCAAGAAGCGGATACTGCATTTTTTGCGATGAAATGTTGATCTTCTTGAAAATAAATGGATATGCCGGATATGGGTCAAGGGCAACAATCGCCAAATTGGGAGGATGAACTTCCCAGCATTCATGCGTTCGAATCGCTGGGGTGAAGTTCAACAGGAACAGGATTTTGACCCATATCCAATTGGCTTGGAACCATCCCATCGAGTCCCATACGGTACAAGGATTTATCGGTCACCATCAAAATCTGGTATGTATGGATTGGTATGGATTGTTCCACAGTCATCCAATGGATGGCCATGTTTCCCCCTATGGCTTTGGTGCCACGCGGTGCTATGTGGAGGCCATACACAGGCCTGGCATGGGATGCCCACGACCTTGATCCATTGCAGAGATAGGGACATTCCCTGAGAGGCTGTACATGTGGTGATTTCTCAAGTCATAGGGAACCCCAAAGCTATGGTTGGTTTATCACTATACATGCTTGATAAACTGGATGATATTTGAAGGTATCCCTATTTTCAGAAACACTCACACATGTGTATACTTAATGTATCTTGTAATGTGTTGACTGCGAACCAACCCACCAAAAAGGTCTCAAAGGTATCATCATTCAAAATCTATGTCGTGCACCCTAATCCTACCCTCCTTTCATTGATTGAAAAAATGTGTTCCTCGCAGCAAATCTCTTTGGAGCAAAATTATTCATCCGTGGTTCTTCCTATGCCTAGGCTTAGCAGAAAGAAACTAAGGAAAGCTTAGACTACAAAAACAAATCACAGCTTTCCTGGTTCCCTGCCGCACCTGCGAATCTTCGGGCGAACCCTGAGCAGTGCCACTGGGGGGATGATGATATGGATGGACCTTGACATTCGCAAAAATATTAGTCATTTTGTTGCGGATACCAGGGTGCCACCATGAATATTTGATCATATTTGCAGGTACACCGTGCGCGGACAAACCTCTGCACTGCCATGAATTCTCATGCTGATTGCTCTGTTGCTGGAAGTTTCCCCAATGCTGTAGATACCTCGCACATTCATGACTCCCACTCAAATCCATTAGTCAATCGATGATGGATCAGGAAAAAGACCCTGCAAAAAGGAAACTAGAATACCAAATTCAGGTTTGGTTGGTAATGGTTTTCATTGAGTTTGAAGATATTTCTTCGCTTGCTTTGAGTTTCGGCAGAAAGTCAAACTCTGAATCCAATGCTGTACCCAGATATTCAGACTGTTGATCTCTGGATACTTTCGAGCGGTATCTTCATGATTGTCCTCAAGACGCCTCAGAACCATGCGAGTGCCTACACCGTTTCACCTTGTGCAAGAAGGATGTTGATGTCCACAATATGAGCTAGCCGGTGGGGTTGTTGCAATGTCCTCCTGCCAAATCTTGATTATCGATTTAACATGACGCAAACCATACAAACATAATTCATCATAATTCAAACATACATAATCTTAGAGAGTCTTGCAGTATCAGAAATTCTTCAGCAACGTTGTCTTCAACCCACCATCTGCCAGCCATTGCCGTGGACCCCAGCATCGTTCGAAGACGCTGGGAACCGCTGGAAACCGAGGCAAAGAGGACCTGCACCTGGTTCTACCACAGATGGTGAGCTTTGCTTTTGTGTGCTACAGGACTGAGAGTGATGGTGAGGAGCTGATGTGATGGTGAGCTGATGAAATTCAGGGGCGTGAGATCAATGCGTGAAACCATGAAATTGTTCATGTGACATACATGTAAAAACAAATATCGATACATGTAGTCAAACCATGCAGTGGGATTGAAAGCAGCGCTAACATGCATTGTTTGCCTAAAACCATGCAGTGGGATTGAAAATGGCCCCAACATCCATCGTTTGCCTATGCGAGGGCAACATAATGTTTCGATGGATGAAAGCAACGCGGCAACATTAAGCAATGAAACTGAATGTGAAAAACACACAAATTGATTATGTTTATATGAACAGGATGATAACAAGCTGCAGATAAATGATAAATCATATGGTTATTATTATCTTGCTACTGGTTATATACTATATATGATTCTGATTATAGATACAATCATATATGTACACATCAATTTCCCACCATTTTGCTCCGGAGCAACAGCACTTAAACTCCAGTTGGTCACATCTCGATTGTTTGTGCACTCGTTGTACTGGCTTGCTTGCTTCGGTGCTAAGTGTATTGGGGTAGCATATGCATAGCGTAGATAGCTGCCAGAGTCCAGCTTGTAGGCACTACACTACATAGGCACCTTCCGATTGGTGTGTCCACCTGAGACCCTTCCGGTCCCTGAGGCTCAGGACGCTGGGATGCAAGTCACTACCGTGGCGCTCTGGATGAAACTGGCGCAGAGGATGGGGGGGAAGCTGTGTAGACACTGTAGATATCCATAAAAGGGGCCCAAACATCCCCAAACCATCCGGAAAAAAAGGCCGGAAAAAAAGGGTTTCCTGGATGCAAGAACTCCCATACAACTGCATGTGTGCTTGCTGTATGGGGTACCCCCATGATCCACATTTCTGGCTCCAGGTATCGCCACTCTGGAGGACCCAACAACTGCGATTCCGAGATGACCCATACCCTGCGTTGCGATGTGTTTCCTGGGCCTCCAGGTCCATGAAGTCAAACCGTGGTCGAGAACCGTTAAAGCAAGAAACTCTATGCCAACTGACAAGCGGTTCAATTTGTGCTAGTATGTCCAGTATGTGTAAAGTTTTGTCCCCTGCAGCTGATGCAAGATCCGACAACAACGGTTGTTGGATGTTAATTGAGGCTGCATCACCCAACCTGCAGGTGCTTCAATGCACATCGTTCCGCCATCAAAACCGCTGGGCCCCACCTCCCAATTCTGCTCCCATTCATCGGACACACCGCCTGCAGGACGTTAGAAAAAAGGTGAGGAGCATGGGAAGAGGGACAAGACTGCCATGAAACCCTGAACCAGTGATCAATCCCATATACGTCGCTAACCACCTCATTGATCACCATTATTGAGCACCATCAATCAGCTTATTGAAGGACTATCTCTGACCTGTCACTTGTTGTTGGGATATGATGGGACTATGATTGGCCAGCCTTTCCATTCAACAGCCTGCATGAAGTGCATGAGGTATGATGGGAAAAGTCAAGCACCGCTGCCTGAGTCACAACGGAGTCAAAATGTACCCCAACCGCTATTCCATCCCATCATGTTTGCTAGTCTTTAGTTGGTCAATGTAAACTATTTAGTATTCCTATTCAGTATAACTAAGGTCGGATAAATCCCGATAAAGATCCATAAGCCAGGAACCATCTAAAATTCTTCAAATCCTGCAGAGAACCCCCCCCTCCGGTTGCCTTTGGCTGCAGACATCCTCCTCTCATCAGCCCTCAGCTGCGCCAGGACTCCCCCAGCCGAGCAGCAGAACAGCTTTGAAACATGATCAAGCTACAGCTCTGTACCAGTAGTAGGACCAGCTTGGGAATGATCAGCTTGATGATTTCAGGTGGCCGTTTCTTTGCTGAATTGTTTCTCCGCATGTGCGTGTGTAATGTTCTAGTGGTCATGCCATTAGAGGATGTTTGCAAAACCTTCACAAGCTCGAGTTCCAGCCCACTGATTGGAATGTTGACTTTTCATGACGCATGTGCTTCGGAACAACCCCTTGCAAGAACCATGCACGCATGACAGTATCAGGATAGTGCCAGGTTTGGGTGGGGCAGCTTTGGTGAATAATCCGAACTATGGCTGTACGGAATTAGCAAATAATCTTTACAACCTGCTTCTCGGGTTCGTATATATATATATATATAGAGAGAGAGAGAGAAAGGTATACATACAGAGATAAATATATATAGATGGATAGATAGATAGATTAGATTAGATTAGATTACAACCTCGAAGCTTCAGCACGGAAATCACAAAACCCACTGAGTTCTCCCGACTCGCGTGGGCTTGCGATGGGCGACCAATCACCTCAAAGCCAACCCAGTCATGACTTTCTCAATGGACAGAATCAAATGGCAAAGGGCAATCCCGGATGAATACAATGCTCGGCACATTCAGGAAACTCTGATCAAAAAAAAGTTGTCAACCAGAATCACTTGACTTACAACTTAAAGTGCAGACTTGAACTGCTTCACGCGCGGTGCAGTGCCACTCCCAGGGCTGCACGGCATTCATGATTGACAGCATTATATATACTCTTGCAAACGACGAAGCATAGAATCTATATACTGCGATGAAATACCAGATTCTATCCCAGCCAACTGAAACAACCTTCCCGAACAGCAAGACTTCCCTGACTCAGGATCCTCTGAGCCTTGGATGATTTTGACTTCAGCCCAACGATGGAAGTCTCTAGCGGCATGATTGGCTCCGACCCATGATACATGTTGAAGCCACTTCTTGACGTCAGAGTTTTGACTCGATTATGGTGTCACAATTCCAACAGTTTCACCTGCGTTGCTTCTAGGAATTCCCTGAAAATCACTGCGGGCTCAAAATACCAGTTACTGTATCATCTTTGGAGATGGTGGTCATCGACCGGAGATACCGGAGGCAAGAGTTGGTTACACAACCACCCTTACAGAACAGGGTTTACAGGACCAACAACCAAATAAATGAGATTGCACATGTCGTACAGACAAAAATCACGAATTTCCCACTGGAAATGACGGACCGATTGGGATGATTCGTTCATGTTCCGCTCGTACTCCGTGAATGCACACAACCATCATGCCGAGCCACGCTGAAGCATGTCATTCCTGAGCAAACCGTGCAGCCAGCAAATCTGTTTTTAGGGTTACGTGATGCAGTGGTTGCAGAACCTACATGTTGAATCTATGATTCACCAATGAAGTGTTGACAGGTCCGACTCCGTTCAGTTGTACCCAGTTTTCTTTGAGGACAGGTGGTGTTCCTGTGGTGTCTATGGAGCATCTACTAGTTGGATCTAGTGGGACTGACTGGAGTGTCAGACTCCTGCAATGCACCAGACCCTTCACCCGGAAGCTCTCAATCCCCAGTTGGTTCACGACCAAGGTGGAGCCTGTCCTTCGTGGCGTAGACTCTACTGGCAATCCTCTCTATTGGATTCTATTGGCACATTCGTATATACACATTACGGCAAATTCATGCGCAATCCTTTCCTTTTTTCGTCTACATTTTGTAGAGTGTCAGATGCTAAAATGCGCTAAGTCAACTCACGATCAAAAGAAAAACCCTGCGACGCTCAGGATGCGGCATGGTCCCTCCTTCATAGAAAACATAATAGAATGTCAAAGCTATCATAGCTATAACCTCAAACTCAAACACCTGGCTGACATTGAAACAAGGAAAAACATGGAGGGTCCGAATAGCTTTGAGCATCGAGGATGGTCCTCAAAAAGCTGAGCCAAGAAAATCATGATATATATGCACGTCATAATCTTTGACCGTGAGAATCCTTTGTCTGGGCATGTCCTGAGCAGCATGATACCGCAAAAATCCGATCTCGGTGGAGAAACAGAAATGATATAAAATCAAAGGTTCATCTTTGCGGTGAACTTACTTTCGATGATCTCGGGGATCCTTCATTCCCAATGACATGCGATTGAATATGACCATGCAAAGCTGATGGCGATTTATTCCTGGAAAAACAGGGTGGCCGAGAATTTATCGAGATGGAACTCATTGATCGGAGACCCTACAATCGCTGTGCCAAGATTCAAGCGCTGGTCACTCCACCGCCGTCTGGCCCTGACCCAGCTGCAAGATGCGCAACCAGCAGATTGAGATGAGTCGAACATGGCGGTGACTCATCATGAACCAAGGGTACACATGGGTACACATACAGAACATTCCAATCGTGTACCAAATTCAGACTCTGCATGATTCTGCAATCGATGAAGACATTGATCATCGACTCATTTGAAAGTCCCGAAGCCGCTTTAAGCATTTGTATGCATTTGTCACTTTTCCATGACGCTTCATAAGCGGAGTTATTCCAAGAGTCCAAGTTGTTGCAGAGAAATCCTACGGCCACAACTTGACAAATATGCGAAGCACATCTCTCGCAAATTGGTTTTACGAAGGAGCAAAAGGAGCAATGGATGTTCCCGTTGCTGGGATGCCTAGAATGGGACAACTGGTTCGTGGCTCAAAATTGAACGAACCGCTCTGGATTGGGCCCTGGATTAGCCATCTCGAATTAGAACCTGAAAAAAATCGATATGTTTGCTTCCCCGAAAATGTTGGAATGGTATGTGAAAAGATACGGTTTTGCTCTGTTTTCATAAAGGCTCTCTGAATCTTAAACTTCCCGGAGCCGCGTGTTGCAAATTGCATCCAAAATCCTGCCTGCCATTGCCATCGCCTCGGTCTGCTTTGGATCCGAAGATTTGGGGTAGCTCCAAGAATCATCGTGAAGCCATCCATTTTGCATGATCTTGATACAGAAAATCACTAGTGCCGTGGTACCTCCATGTACCTCCCACCTCAAACATGTAACCATAAGGGACTAATTAACGACTGTGGAAACTATACCAACTTTGGCATATTTCCAACCTGCCAACCGACAGCACCGATGCCAAGCTGCCACAGTCCGCCAAGTCCGACCGAGCGCCTGGTGTTGCAAAGGTGTAGCAGGAAGCTTGGCAGCAAGGAAGCAACCCGAAACAATTAGCAAACGATGACAAAAACCAACCGACCAAACAACCAATCAACCAACCAACCAACCAACCAACCAATTAAGCAGCCACCCAACCAACCAACCAACCAACCAACCAACCAATTAAGCAGCCAATCAACCAACCAACGCCACTCCAAGCTCACTCGAAAACCACCAACTGCGCAGTCCGTCGGACTACTGATTTTAGCTAAGTGGTGCTCATAACATAGCCAGTGTTTGAATTTCTTTTCACGCTGTTAAGGGTGACTTAATGATTAAAACCACAGTTGGTGATGAGTGGTTACCAATTAAAGTTAAGAACCAGTGAAGTACCTTACTGGCTTGGTGAAACCACTTGTCTCTGGTGATTGGCGCTTACTAAGTTTAACTATTCTGATTGCTGAAACCGTCCACTGGTGATGGCGCGTGATTGGATACGATTCTACGTGATTTATAGCTGCAGCTACCTTAGAATTACCCTAGTTTCCTACAAAGGTATTGATTTCCAGTAGCCTCTTGAAGGACCAAGGATGCTCTGGGCTCCGGGCTGTCATCAGAGTCCACCGCCTCGCTGCAAAAATGATCAAGACTGAATTCCCAAGATGATCATTGCTGTTGAGAATGGATGAATTCGAATGAATTTCCTACTCAATGTTTGATTTCCTGACATTTCTGGATGAATACGAAATGCTTCATTTCCTGAGATTTATGGATGGCTCTTGGGGTGCCTTCCAAAATATGAATTCCCATATGCAAAGTAACAAAACAGAATTACAGTTCATGAGCCCCGAATCAACCACTATGCAACAGCAGCATGATGATATGTTCGACCAGGCTTCTGGCTGCTCCAGTGATGACAAGTACTGACGCATATCCCACGGATGATCAGGATATCCTGGTACTGACACCAATGCCGAATGAGCGTGCTCAACCTCAAACAAACCGAGTATCCGAAGCGGCTGGAAAAAGGGCTCCAGCACTGGAGAGCAAAGCAGGCTCAAAGCACAGTCATTCGAAAGAAAACGGTATGGCCCTAATACTTAGCTTCACTAGCAAATAGCAAATGTGTGCAAATGTTGGAGTAGCAAATGCATTCAATAGCCAAATGTCTAGCTTCAATAGTCGGACTGGAATTCGAATATGCAAACCTATTGCACACGTTTTGACACCATGTCATCAGCCAACAGCGCCGATCTGCCGTCGATCAGGGTCTCCCGACGTCGTTGAACTCTGTGGTCGGAGCGCTTGACAAGGTCTCTTTGACGCGAGCCTCGCCATGCTGATACAAAGAAATCAAACGAAAAATATGATTCACATTCTTAATGTTTCTAAATCATGATAGAATATATTATATATATAATAATATATAGTTAATTCACATTCTTAAATGTCTTAATCATGTTTTTATATGATATAGTTAATCAAAAACAAACAAGTCATTGAAACTTGATGTAATCCAAACCCATAATGGTCCATATTCACATAATCATGATGTAATCGAAGAAATCCAACAAATGGTGGCATGGGAGCATGGGATGTGCAAAACAAAACAGGATGCGTTCGCCAACTAACGTACACTTGACAACCAAAAATTGATCAAAGATTGCCAAAAATACTCCATGCATTTCCATGCAACATGTAATGACCAACAAATACTAATGTATGAATGGCAAGGACAAGAATGTAATTAGGCAATAATGGCGGCGAGATTTATGACAATACACATGTGGATAAAGCTGCCAGTGGCATGATCGTGTAGCCCCTGACAGTATAGGAAACGATGTCCGGGTCCGATCAAATGGACAAGCATGGGAAAACATCACGGTGCAGAACCGGCAAGCACAGGAATAAATCCATATATATATATTTATAAATCCAACAATCTCAATGGAACTGATCTCAAGAAAATATGGACAGGTGCAAATATCATCACACAACCTTTAAGATCATCTGAAAATAAACTGGTTTGCCTTGCAAGGTGAAACAATATCAGCAAACATTTTCTAGGCAAGGGCAACTATGCAAAGGATGGGAATGTATACTATACAAACAACAAACTTCCTGATATGACTGGCCAAACTAATGCATCTAGCAAGTCCTCACTAATATGCACAGTCCAAGTATACGTATATATATGAGCCTTGCGTTTCTGTAGGTTTGGGCCAGTTTGGGCCAAACAAATCCAAAATGAAAGCCAGTTGAGACAGCTTTTGTTTCTAAATGGACCATTCAGGCACAGCTCCCGTATAGTGCTATTGCAACGCTCAATTTCATTGCAGAAGGCTCTGGGATGTTTGCACGTTGCGGTGAATGGTCTCCAAAAGAATCCGAGTGAGCTCCAATTAAAGTGCACACCTGTTTCTGGGCCATGATTGAGAGTTTGCCTCACAACAACAATTATTTACATTCAGTTTTACATTCATTGCAATCAGTGTACTTTGAGAATGTTTGAGGTTGCTGCAGTTGCGGCCATAGAAAACTTGGTGGATCTCCATCTTGGGCCTGGTGACAACGGGACATGGTCAAACCCGAAGGCGCCTTGCGTCGGAAGGGCTCCATACGAACGGCCTGGTGGTTCCGTTGTTGGAGGACTGGATGCTGCGGTCACACGGTTGAATCATGGAAGGCATCCCTGTACACGTGGTACATCCCACCATGTCAAGATTAAAGTATCAACTAGTTGAAGGAGTCATGACCAGTGTATGAAACCAAACCCCATGCTTGGGCAAAACACAAAACCACATGAAGCAACCAGCATGACCAGCTTGCAGCTGAGGTTAGATCCGAATTCGAAAGCATCCAGCTGAGTCTGACACTCGGAAAAGTGATTTGGAACCCGTGCGACCATGCACAAACAAAAAGACATACAAAGCTTTGGCATCTCCCAGCAGGCCATGGAAGCTGGGAGGAAAAACCAGAAGTTGGTGTACTCCTTTGGGTTCAAAATTGCTTAGGCATAGCAATGACAAACAGTTTCCATCTTGGCATTTCAGGGTGCAGTCATCTCAACGTTGTAATTTGTGAGGCACTGCGAACTGCTTGTCAGCCCTCGAAAACAACATTGGTATCTCAATACTTGCTGATCGAAACTTACAGTGTTAGATAACACGCAAACTATACAGTGGTTTCTCAAAATAGGGATGCCGCCAAATCATCCAATATCAATTAATTAATATTAATTATCCATCTTTTTAAGTAGTAAACCAACAATTTTTTGGGGCCCTACTTTCAGAAACCACCATACAGTTCAAAGCCAAAAAGTAGGAAAAGGAAGTAGAGTGCACCAGTGGACCAGCAATCTTTCGGGAACTCCATTGCTAGAAACCCGCCTTTATTAAGAGATGGGTTTGGCGTACCCTTTCCGCTGCGGTACGACATGGTACGACCCCTCTGCTCTCAGCTTCCCATGTGCCTCTTTGACTTCCTGTGCTTCCATTTCTTTGCGAGCCTGACTCCGTGCACCGCTGGGCGGCTAAGCATAGCAACAGCATAGCAACACTACATGGGTCGCACTGGGCAAACAATGAATCGTCTCTTCCAGAGGGTAAAATTACATGTTTGCTTCGGAAGATACCAGGACATGATAAACTTCTGTGCGCATTGCGCAGCCACCTGAGATAGCTTGTCATTGATGTACAGAGGAGAAATCTAAGATGCCTCACACATGATAAACATAATGATTTAAACAACAACAGAAAACATCAGTCGCATGGCGATCAAAAATAAAACAAAATCAATGGTGCATTCTATATATATTCAAGATAGTGAATCATCTGGGTAGCAGGTCAACATCATCGATGATGCGTGCTCCAGTATCATCTAGCCTTTTCGTTGCTGAGCCATCAGAATGAGATATTCCTGCAAATCATTACCAAACTATACCATTTGGTCTCGGTCATAGTTGCAATCAACCGTTGATTTTTATGAAAGTTGCTCACAATTGTTGATTGATTGCCTCTTAACTAGTTGCCTGTGAAACCCTCTCATTCCTCATTTTTATGCATATCATATCCCTTAACCACCAACTAGCTGGTTGACGACTATTGTTACAACAAGACTCCATGGTTTGCCCGGATGCACAAGACCTGCCCAGAAGTTATCTTGTCAACTGTTCAAAACCCTGCGCAGGCCCGTTGTTTTGAAACTCTGAGAATCAAGAAGCCGTAAGCCCTTAACCCTAAAACGCTAAAAAAACCCTAAACCCGAAACCCTAAACGCTAAAACCCTAAAACCCTAAACCCTAAAACCTAAACCCTTAGACCCTACACCCTAAATCACTGCGTATAGCCGGTGTTTCTCACTGATTCTTCGAGCAATGCTCAATTGGTAGGAACAACCGTGGTTTGTCCTCCGGGCAAACCACGGCGTCTGTGCGTATTGTTAGCTCCCCTATAGTTGACCCTGATTAAGCATGCTTAAAACCACCAACCCGCTAGTGATACCTCTGTGGTGCCAGTGCTATCTGCATCACCCGGCAACGGCCTGCTTTAAGAGGCGCTTCGCGGTGGGTTTGGCCAACAGCAGTGGTGCCACGATGGAAACGGATTGCTCCTCCGGCGTGGCACCATGGTGGTTCAACCCGCCAGAATCATGATCAACAACAGGAGGATGATATATTTCAACTAGATGTCAACAATAAATATTTTAAATACGAGGTGATACTTCAAATCCAAACTTACTGGTGTCTCCAAAATCATTGGCTTTAAAAGGTTCTCCATGTGGGGTAACCTTCTGCTGTGGAATAGCCAAATCTCATCACTTTAGCAAAAATAAATCAACCTAGAACCTAAACCATGTACAACCCATAGTCTTTCCATCGTTTGCGTCTTCAATCTACGTGCTAGGTGCGATTTGGTGATTGCACCGCACAAATTCCGCCAATGCACAAAGAACCGGGTAGAGAAGGGTTTGTCATGTTTTCGAAAAAAATGAATACACTGCGATCAGAGATGAAACAGCCACATACGCAGTTGAGATGCAGAAAAATGTTCAAGTGTTCATGTAGGGTTTCGGTAAGAAAACACCTGGAAACATGACGAGGAACCCAAAAAACCAACAATGCTATGATGATAACACCAAACTATCCGTGGAATAAGTCGTTTCTTGGTAAATATCATTGCCAAGCGATTGAAATAGTCGCATCTGGTTAAATTTAAAAAGATTCTTAAATGTTCGTTTTATGTGTGTTTGTGTGTTTCAGTTTTCATGTCAAGGTGTTCGCAAGCAGTGTGTAGGACACGTGACACCATTAACGGCACGACCA
Source organism: Symbiodinium kawagutii (assembly GCA_009767595.1). Lineage (NCBI taxonomy): Eukaryota > Dinophyceae > Suessiales > Symbiodiniaceae > Symbiodinium > Symbiodinium kawagutii. The sequence goes on from VSDK01028829.1 coordinate 649,865, forward strand.
TACTCAGAATGGAACCGGTGGTGTCTTTGAAAAATCTACACAATACGATCAAGAAAATTTACACATGTTGACAAACACAGCATCTAAGGCACATTTGCCTGTGAAAAGTTTATCACAATGTGTCAGTTGAACTCAAGTTTTTTGTGAACAAATTGACCAAACATTAACTTGTGTAACACTGTTCGTCGCATGTACAAAAACACCATAGACCATAGACATCCGGTCCGTAAACGATGTGAAATCACACTGCTTTCCAATGCGCCACCAAATGCCTCAGTTCGCAAAAAGAATGCAACATCAAATTGAACATGGCCCAACCGCTGATCCCATCTCCAAACGGCCACCTGCTGTCCGTGGGTGCTCAGGAGTTGAAAGACCAGGTGCAAAGGAAAACAAATTGGATGCATTTGAGCATGGAACATTGCAGAATGTGATTCCAACCTCTTCAAACACTCACAGAACTTGCAAACGTTATGCCGAACCAGTCTCCTCATCTACGGCGAGGGTCTTGCCCTGGAGAGCCGAACAAATGTCACTGAACAGCTACCACTTTAATCTTGAAGAACATGTCCCGCCAACATCAACTGCTGGTGTCACACATATTTTATTGAATGGTTTGCCGCCACAATCTGGGATGAACACTGCTTAAGGTTCCTTGACCGGACATCCCTGCCCATTTCCTCATCCAAAACATCGATTTTGTGGCCAATAAACAAATTGAGCTGGGCATGTCCGAACCGGCATTTCAAGAACGGACTCACCTTGGCAAACATTTTTTGGCATTTGTCTAAATGTTGAGGCTCATGGTGTCTTTGTGCTGATGGCCCTTTTGTGGCAGGCAGGTCCCTAGCCACGCAGAACAAAACACCAAACGCATCCAAACGCCTCCAGAGGAAACGATGACAATTTGCCAAACAGAACCGGGACATTGCAACCTGTGAATGCATCTAAACTGGCCGGGCTGACAATTTGATCAATATATAATTTGTAATGCGTGAGCCCAGTAATCGAAAAGCCGCTATTTTGACTGCTTCAAGCATCTTGCCGTTCAATCTTGCACGTGTTTCTGCGCATTTGCTAACCTCACGCTCCACAAGTTCCTCCTCTCAGCGCGCCTCTTCGGCAGAAGCCCCTGGCAAGCGTCCGACGTTTCTGTTTAAAACCGTTGCTCCTTGCCACCTGCCCCGGCACCAGAACTGCAGCGCCTTGCTCTCCATCCTCTGAACGAAAAAGCTCGTGCCTTCAAAGGCCCGCGCCAAGATTCAGGAACGGGCGCGAAGGCGGCAAGACGCAGCTGGTTGGCGCGTGTCAGGGCGCCCCATGCAATCAAACGCTTTGAGCATCGCTGAGCCCTTTTCATGCGCACACTTCTCCTACACTTGAACCGCTTCGATGCCCTTGCGCTTTGGACGTGTGACTCCTTGCAAATGGCAGCTACCGTGCTGTGTTGCCGATGTGTGGTGAGCTCTGTCATGAAATTCAAGCCAGCCAAAAGTATATGTGGGCTGCGTCAATCCAAAACAAGGCTTTCCCGTCTGGTCGGTCGACGAGGAAATTGGCACAGGTGCACTTAGCAAAGACACAAGCAAGGCCCCAGCCCTCTCTCGTCGGATTATACAATTGTCATACAATATTGAATCACGTCATTGACTATTTACACGCGCAGTCACATGCATCATGGAAACACGAGCAACAACATGTAGGTGAAAATAGCAACCGCATCAATATACAACGATCATAATCGCAAAAAACATTTGCCGCATAGATAGTCATGCATCATGATGCATTTTCACGTTTGATATCCAAACATAAATGGATGGGCATGTGGCCATGCGCATCCGCTGGTTGCATTGAAGCCCCTGCCACCTGCAGAATACAAAATCCAAACACAACATGGGCATGTACAAAGACTGCAGAGCAGCAAAATATGTGTGTTTCTGTATGAAAAAAGCTTGCTACATAAGCAAGTACATACACAGAGTTTCCCCAGTACATTACGCGTTCTTGGGCGAGCTTCTTGGGAAACCACCAGAAAGCAATGATGGATCAGGAGGATTGTAAATACACTTTACAACTCCCAGTCCACATCCCGAAGTTTGCGAGTTTGTGCGCTACCAGGAGCAGATCTGCAGATGTATAGCTGCACGATGAATGTGTTCATCTGCTCACGCATGTCTGGCGTGGCAAAATTACCAGCGTGTTTGCTTGCACAAAGCCTAAAGAACTGAGTATGCTGGCACCGGGCACCAGATATCAGGTGGTGTCTGAGGCTTGCCATCCATAAAGCAGTTGTGGATCCATTGTTAGTTGATGGATCCATAAATGGTCCATAAATGGTCCTCAACAGCAACCTGGACACAGTGTCAGATCTGAACCGCGGCCATGGACCCTCGCTAGCTTCCCAGTTGCCACATTGAATGAGGTCAAACGACACAATGAATGCTGCTGAACATAGATGTCCACCCCTCTATACACATTTGCATAAAAATATGTATTTATAAATAAATATGTATATATATATATATATACATAAATATCTTTGTACAGTTATATACATGTGTAATACATAATCATGTGTGTGTGTCATGTAAAAATGCAAATCTGTGCACAAATAGATTGCCCACACGGCTTCCTTAAGGAATTTCTTAAATAGGTACAATATGGTACAATACTGTCATACTGTGTTTAGTAATTTCAGGTAATCAATGGATCTAGTTTCACTATGATTCACTATGATTGAGAACACTTAACAAAATCATACACATTGACATGAATTTAATCAAAGGAAAATCAATTTCAAACTTCACTGCTGCAGACAAAACATCTTGGTGGCGTAGCAACTGCCAATCCCCAACAAAGTGTTCCGCTGCTGCCATTCCTCAATCGCCAGTCACTGCAGAGAGTCGATATCCATTAATTATGAGGAATCGTGTTGCACAAACGCGGATTACCCCCTAGCATGATTTCAAAACACACTTTCAAAATCATTCAAAACACGGGGTGGTTGTTTCCTGTAAAAATCCATCCTTTTCTAGGTTTATCGAGGTCATTTCAAGCCAGAACCACACAACTCCTTCATATGCCCGAGCCCTACAACTCCTAACATGCACATGAGCCACGGTCTAAATTTGTGGTTCGTGCAACATGCGTGACAGGATTAGAGAGTCCCCTATCGTTTTTCAGTGTTTTGGCGTTCAGGCATTCCCGTGTAGGAATTCCATGTCTTGAAGTGGTGTGGCAATAACAGAAATGAAGTACAGGTTGTAAGACTTGCCCTGGTCAGCTGTTGAAGCTATGTGTGGACGACTCCCAAGAAAGAGGCACTTTTGTTTATTTTGGGTATCGTTTTGGGTATCGTTTTGGGTATCGTTTTGAGTATCGTTCTGCGGGGTGTTTATTTTGGAAAACTTGTTCTGGGAAAACAAAAGCTTTTTGGCCCAACCAGTCCTGAGATCGAAACGTACTTTGACTCTTTTGCAAACCATGCTGAGTAGTGAGGCGATAACTTTAAACTCCCCAACCGAAATAGCTACAGAAATAGTTATCAAACAAAAAGCACGAAGCACCCGGCATGTAATTATTGAAAATAGGTATCGTTTTTTTGAGAGTCCCCTATCGTTTTGCGATGTTTTCAGCAGGATCTTGAATCCAATGCAGGCCTGCATACTACATGAATGAACGCAAATTCTGACGGAACTTCACATGCCGCGATTGAATTTGAACGGCGGAGAAATGAGAGTCATGAATTTGGGAGAGCATATCTGTCAGGAAGTTCAGTATGGCAAAAAGGGGCAAGAATGCACAACGGGCATAACACAAATCTTGTCAAGTTCCGACCAGGCAGGATGTGAGTATTGGAAAAAACAATACTCTGCTGAAAGTATATTCGGGCAGATGTGGGATATGAGAAGACCAAACAAACCTGCTATCAGGGGCCCTCTTGCTTTCACCAAATCATGAGCAATGATTCCTGGTCTCAAGACACACACACACAAAACAAACTCGAGTGAGCTACTTATGTCGAACATGTTGTAGCAAAACGTTTATTCCACCTCAAACAGGATACACGTGGTTAACGCGACAAAGTGCCCGTTGTTCAACCAAGTGAACAAAAAGGGCGGGAGAAGGGAGAAATCTCAGCCTGCGAAAAGGATCTCAACTCTTCTTGGTGCAACTCACGCAATTGATGCCGACCGTGGATTCAAAACCCAGGTTGTTTCACAAAAGGCGGTAACACCGTATCACCCAAATCGGCGAAGAATCCCTAGTAAGATCACAATATGATACTCATGATGATACTCATCACCTTTCCGGTATACACCTTCCTGCTAGCCAGTGAGGGCTACCAGTGACCAATTGTATGGAAAGAGTTGCTAGAGGACCCGACCATACCCGACCCGAGTTGCTGGATTTAGGAATGCAAACCTGTTCAAGCCAGCCAAATAACTTCAATTCTGTTCAATGCCAGCTGGAGTGCAGCTACAAAAGTGCCTATCAGCTGTTAAATATTTAGAAACTTCGTTTGGCTCTACTACCAACCGGTGGTTCTACTATGTACACTCTATGTATATAGTATACAGCGGTATACAGTCTATGTGGTTATTACAGTAGGTGGTACTTCGGGCTGGTGGTTGCTATAGCGACAGCTGTGAGCAAGCAGGCCTAAAAGTGGCATAGATAGAGCAATGGTACAGTTCAATATAGCTGCCAAATGCTGTCAGTTCTTGTCAGTTCTAAACAACGCCAGCTTTACACATATAACTACCTGGTAGCGTAGCCCTACTACCAGTCAAACAACTACTATTTCAGATCAGTATCACTCGTTAAATAGAAGTTAACATTTGGCTATATGCTAGCTATAGAGCCAGAACAACTTAAAGTGGTTACATAACTAGCAGCTATACACGTACCAGTTGGCTGATTGTTTCTTGGCTATATCAGCTGTTTCAATATACCTGCAGCACACTTGTCTCGCCCTCGCATAACAGTCACCTTTGGGATGTGTATATTTATATAGCGTTGCATCATCCCGAAAGCTGTACACATCCCAAAAGCGGGTTATACATTGATAGTTAATAGGTATAACTGGTGATTACATAGCTGGTTATAACTGGTTTATAGCTATAAATGTATAACCAGCTTCATATGGCTGTGGGTCAAAACCCCGTACCCCTGGTTCCCCCTAGCATTGGCCATTGTTTCCCTTATTATTGGTGGTCACTATCACCCATTATTGGTTGGTTAATATTGACCCATAGCCATATCTTATAACACATCCCTTATAGGTAAAGCTATTATCAGTTGGTTCTCACGGTTGCATGCCAGCTTTGCCACGCCGCTGCCCCCAAGAGCTCACGATGCTCAGCCAAGGTGCTGTAGCAGCCGCAGC
>VSDK01028829.1:655263-675263 GCA_009767595.1 Symbiodinium kawagutii
GCCGCCTGGTGCTTCCGATCCTGACAGTGGCGACAAATTTCACTGCTCCATGAAGCAACGTTACATGGGAAGCTGCAAAGAACTGAGGATGAAAACCTCATCTAATTCTACAGCTCTGTGGTGTTTCCAAATTCCAAAACTGCAACTTTACAATGGGAACACTTTGGTTGACACGCCAAATACACTGGATTTACTGTGCTTCTTTTCAGTCCACATCTAACAAGGCGCAGGTGTATTTTGCAGTATTTGCCACTTGCCACTTGCCATGCATCGCCCATACATTTATAAATATATATATATATATATACATATATTAATTATCAAAGGAAGTTTGGAAGCATACTTCCGTGTTACGAACAACCACAATGACTACTGCAACTGATGCCTAATGCAACAGATGTCTAGAGCAAGAGATGTCTAGAGTAAGAGATGTCTGAAGCAAGAGATGTCTGAAGCACGAGATGTCTAGAGCAAGAGATGTCTGAAGCAAGAGATGTCTGAAGCAAGAGATGTCTAGAGCAAGAGATGTCTAGAGTAAGAGATGTCTGCAGCAAGAGATGTCTGAAGCACGAGATGTCTGAAGTAACAGATGTCTAGAGCAACAGATGTCTAGAGCAAGAGATGTCTGAAGCAAGAGATGTCTGAAGCAAGAGATGTCTGAAGCAAGAGATGTCTAGAGTAAGAGATGTCTGCAGCAAGAGATGTCTGAAGCACGAGATGTCTGAAGTAACAGATGTCTAGAGCAACAGATGTCTAGAGCAAGAGATGTCTGAAGCAAGAGATGTCTGAAGCAAGAGATGTCTGAAGCAAGAGATGTCTGTTGTCACTTTTTGAAGTTGACAAGTTGAAAAATGGAGGAAGTCTCACACGACAGCTTCGTGCCGGAGACGATCTCTGTGACTGTTGTCACTTTTTGAAGTTGACAAGTTGAAAAATGGAGGAAGTCTCACACGACAGCTTCGTGCCGGAGACGATCTCTGTGACTGTTGTCACTTTTTGAAGTTGACAAGTTGAAAAATGGAGGAAGTCTCACACGACAGCTTCGTTTGGAGAACGATCTGTGTGACTGTCGTCACTTTTGAAGCTGTCAGCTTTCAGTTATCTTCATTTTGTGTGACAGGCGTGCGACTTCGTGCGCATGCGTCATCTTCGATGTTCATTTTGTGTGACAGGCGTGGTACTTCGTGCGCATGGCATGCGTTTTGGGTAGATAGCCGGCTCGCGAAATGCTGTGTTTTGCAATGGAAAGTGCGCTGCTGAGACGTCGAAGGTAAGCTCTGCGAAACGGCGGGTCCGGGCTTGCCTCGGGCTTGCCTCGGGCTTGTCTCGTGTAACTGTCGTCAAAAATCGATGTTCAACGTTCATTTTTGAAGGAAGTCTCGCGCGAAAGCTTCGTTTTCAGAACGATCTGTGTGACTGTCGTCACTTTTTGAAGTTGACAAGTTGAAAAATGGAGGAAGTCTCACACGACAGCTTCGTGCCGGAGACGATCTCTGTGACTGTTGTCACTTTTTGAAGTTGACAAGTTGAAAAATGGAGGAAGTCTCACACGACAGCTTCGTGCCGGAGACGATCTCTGTGACTGTTGTCACTTTTTGAAGTTGACAAGTTGAAAAATGGAGGAAGTCTCACACGACAGCTTCGTGCCGGAGACGATCTCTGTGACTGTTGTCACTTTTTGAAGTTGACAAGTTGAAAAATGGAGGAAGTCTCACACGACAGCTTCGTGCCGGAGACGATCTCTGTGACTGTTGTCACTTTTTGAAGTTGACAAGTTGAAAAATGGAGGAAGTCTCACACGACAGCTTCGTGCCGGAGACGATCTCTGTGACTGTTGTCACTTTTTGAAGTTGACAAGTTGAAAAATGGAGGAAGTCTCACACGACAGCTTCGTTTGGAGAACGATCTGTGTGACTGTCGTCACTTTTGAAGCTGTCAGCTTTCAGTTATCTTCATTTTGTGTGACAGGCGTGCGACTTCGTGCGCATGCGTCATCTTCGATGTTCATTTTGTGTGACAGGCGTGGTACTTCGTGCGCATGGCATGCGTTTTGGGTAGATAGCCGGCTCGCGAAATGCTGTGTTTTGCAATGGAAAGTGCGCTGCTGAGACGTCGAAGGTAAGCTCTGCGAAACGGCGGGTCCGGGCTTGCCTCGGGCTTGCCTCGGGCTTGTCTCGTGTAACTGTCGTCAAAAATCGATGTTCAACGTTCATTTTTGAAGGAAGTCTCGCACGAAAGCTTCGTTTTCAGAACGATCTGTGTGACTGTCGTCACTTTTTGAAGTTGACAAGTTGAAAAATGGAGGAAGTCTCACACGACAGCTTCGTGCCGGAGACGATCTCTGTGACTGTTGTCACTTTTTGAAGTTGACAAGTTGAAAAATGGAGGAAGTCTCACACGACAGCTTCGTGCCGGAGACGATCTCTGTGACTGTTGTCGCTTTTTGAAGTTGACAAGTTGAAAAATGGAGGAAGTCTCACACGACAGCTTCGTGCCGGAGACGATCTCTGTGACTGTTGTCACTTTTTGAAGTTGACAAGTTGAAAAATGGAGGAAGTCTCACACGACAGCTTCGTGCCGGAGACGATCTCTGTGACTGTTGTCACTTTTTGAAGTTGACAAGTTGAAAAATGGAGGAAGTCTCACACGACAGCTTCGTGCCGGAGACGATCTCTGTGACTGTTGTCACTTTTTGAAGTTGGCAAGTTGAAAAATGGAGGAAGTCTCACACGACAGCTTCGTGCCGGAGACGATCTCTGTGACTGTTGTCACTTTTTGAAGTTGACAAGTTGAAAAATGGAGGAAGTCTCACACGACAGCTTCGTTTGGAGAACGATCTGTGTGACTGTCGTCACTTTTTGAAGTTGACAAGTTGAAAAATGGAGGAAGTCTCACACGACAGCTCCGTTTTGAAGCAAGTCTCGCACGAAAGCTCCGTTTTGGCAGGCTGTCGTTTTCTGTACAGTCTCTCTTATCAAAACGCTTCAAAATCGCACTTTTTCCGCTTTGGCGCTCGGAGTCTGGGTAAGGGGCTTGGATTTCTCGCATTTCTCTGGCTTTCGTTTCCTGTGCGCTTTTGCGTATCAAAATGCTTCAAAATCGCTTTTTTTCGTTTTGGCGCTGGAAGCCTGGCTTCGTGACAGTGACAGATGGTTTTGTGTTGGTGGTTTTGTGTAGTGGTTTTGCGTTGGTGGTATTGTGCGGTGGCTTCGTTGGTGGTTTTGTGTTGGTGGTTTTTCTGTGGTGACTTGTTGGTGGTTTTGTGTGGTGGGCGCTTCATAGAACAGTCTCATTTCATGGGCTGCCAAATCTGTGACGTAGAAGTACACGTCATAGAAAACAAAATCAATCGCATCGGTGGAAACATGCACAATCCGTGAAGTTTCACTCCATGCCCAGGGATCTCGAACTCCCCAACATAGTTGTCCGGAGAGGTTCCGTAGTGCACAGATCAAGGCTGTTGCAGCCTGCTGTGGCAACGACGCATCATGTTGAAGATGTTCACGGCCAAGGACAGATCCCGGATGGTCTGTAAAGAATTGGGAAAACCGGTTCCATGCAGAAGCATCCAAGGAAAAAGTGGCCAGAATCTCTCGGCCACCTCTGCGCAAGACGTCATGGACTGCCTCCTCCGTAGTCAGACAGGAATAATGAAGGCCTCTCCGGCTGCAAGCATCTTGCACGACTGCATCCATTTTCACGTCTGCTGTTCCCCATCTTGTGACTATCTCATCAAAAATGTCATCATGAAGTTCGACAGTCCGAGAAAAAATTCTTGCCTGTGTATTGCGAATAGCAGTGGCAATCCTGTGCGCGTAGGAGAATTGCAGCGCACGGTCATGCAACACGTCATCTAGCCTGGCAAATCCGTTCATGATAACAAGGCTGAGTTGTAGTTCGACATGAGCATGATGCAAGTGTGAAATGATGTCATTTCTGTCCTCACATCCATTCACAGAAACTATTTGATATCCCGGAGGACTCTTCTTGAATGGATTCTCTCGGTTCCAACGGGCAATGCTGCAATTGCGTTTGCGCACGCGCTCAATGCGCATAGTCTCAAAATCAATTTCCCAACCAAGGGGCGAAATGGGATTTCTCTCAGACCTATCAGGATAGACCAAAGTGACCTCAAGCACAGCTGGGGCCAAACGATAAGCATTTTTTTCGGACGTCCTCAAATCACAGGTTCGAAAGCACACATCATAGTACCGAAATCGAATGGCATTCTTGGCAACACGGAAGTAACCATCATCTGCAAAGTCTTCGCCCCAGGAGCTTTTGATGAACCAAGCTTCATCCGATTGACCCGTGATCACAATGGCATGCCCTTCTCTTTCTCCGGAGAACGATCCTCTCAAGTTGCTTGCTTGCAGTACAGATGAAGGGTGGGATCTGAAAAAAGTTGAAAAACGGTCCCATCCAGTGTCATTTAGCCAAAAAAATAGCTAGCACAACCCTTGAGGAGACCCCTTGCAAGATCTCTTCTGCTTCATATCTCTCAAGCTACTGCAAGACTTGACCTACATCAGCTCCATCACATCCAAACTCATCCGTAATCTCTTTGACCAGTTTGTCGTGTCTCTCCACAGCTCTGGCAAAAATACGCATCTGTGCACTTCGAACGGCTGTGGCCGTTGCGAAGGCGTAGCATGTGCCAGTTTCATTCTCAGGCCCAAGAGGACTTTCCTCCTGCGCGTGGATTGTTGGAGACAGCTCTGTTGCTGCTACGACACTTGCATCGTCATTCAAAGCCATTGGTCTCCATACTCGTCATCTAGGTCTCCATTCTATGATGAGTCCATAGGTGGCTTTGTGTTGGTAGTTTTGTGTGGTGGTTTTGTGTTGGTGGTTTTCTGTTGGTGGCTTTTTGTGTGGTGGTCTTGCTTTGCTGGTTTTGCGTTGATGGTTTTGCGCTGGTGGTTTTGTGTGGTGGCTTTGTGTTGGTGGTTTTGCGTTGGTGGTTTTGTGTTGGTGGTTTTGCGCTGGTGGTTTTGTGTGGTGGCTTGTTGGTGACTCTGTTGGTGGTTTTGCCCTGGTGGTTTTTCTGTGGTGGTGTTGTGTGGTGGTTTTGTGTGGTGGCTTGTTGGTGGTTTTGTGTGGTGGCTTTGTTGGTGGTTTTGTGTTGGTGGTTTTGTGTTGGTGGTTTTGCGCTGGTGGTTTTGCGTTGGTGGTTTTGTGTTGGTGGCTTTGTGTGGTGGTCTTGTTTTGCTGGTTTTGTTTTGTGCTGGTGGTTTTGTGTGGTGGTTTTGTCGCGCAACAGAAAGCACAATTTTTTGAAAGCGCCATTTCAACAAACTATAGGCACTTTTGCCTCTGAATTATAGGCCACTGTTTTCTTTGACCTTATAGTGCTTGACCTTGGGAAACTTCCGCCCCCGGCTTGCCCGGGTACTACTGGTACATATATATATAATAAATAATACATATATATATACATACATACATACATACATACATACATACATATATACATACATATATACATACATATATACATACATATATACATACATATATACATACATATATACATACATATATACATACATATATACATACATATATACATACATATATACATACATATATACATACATATATACATACATATATACATACATATATACATACATATATACATACATATATACATACATATATACATACATATATACATACATATATACATACATATATACATACATATATACATACATATATACATACATATATACATACATATATACATACATATATACATACATACATACCATACCATACCATAACATAACATTACATTACATTACATTACACTACATTACATTACATTACATACATACATACATAACATACATAACATAACATAACATAACATAACATAACATAACATAACATAACATACATACATACATACATACCATACGTACGCTGCTTTTTGTGTTTGATAGGATTTGATTGGAAGGCCTTGGGGGCACGACTTTGGCAAGTAGAAAAATTGGACACAATGAACGCGTCCATGGTACGCTTCACGGCCACCGGCCTCCTCGTCAAAGCCTGCATGGTGGTAGCACTGTGTCCTCAGCTCACTGGCATTTGGCCGCTAACATGAACTCAAAATGCTTTTCAGCCCAAATCAGGACACTCAACATGTACATTGCTTACATCAAATCAAGGGAGTACAACTGCACAATGCAGGCAACGCTGACAAAAGAGCTTGAAATCCATTGTTGATCTTCCCGGCGCGGGCTTCCCAGCAGAAACTGAGTTCCCCAAACGCATTCTTGGCGCTGAGATGCACAATCTCCTGGGGTGCACTGCCACTGTAGTTATGTAGACATTCCCATCCATTTCTTCGCCGTAAGTGCCATCACGGCAGTCAGAGATCTCTGTGGGTAACCATGCACGCCAACTGAACATACGGAAATTCAAAATGTGAAGACATATGATTACATGAATATGTCATGAGTCATATTGTGTATATATTTTGTACCTCGCTGTAGGTCAAAGCCCTGAACCCCAGTGTACATTAGGTTGTGATGCTGATCATTCATCAAATTGTGATGATCTGTGGTATTGACCCATCTGTTTCTGTATATTCAAGAGATACTTCAGTGTTTGCCTGCCAGAGTCTGCTGATATTTGACGAGGATTCTGCACTGGCAAAAGTCCATGCTCAAAGGTTGCAGCAATTGGTCATGCACCTGCCTGCCTGCATCATCGAACGAATAGATCAATTACTCTGCTTGCTTGGAATTGCTCTGCTTTTTGGTTAGTTTGCCATGGTTTACCTCATGTTTGCCATGGTTTACCATGGTTTACCTATGGTTGATGCCATGGTTTACCTCTTACACCATGTTGCAGCGAACATCAACAGTTGCGCATCCCTCAGTGATCTCTGGGGCCGGCTCACCGCCGCTCCTTGGCGATGCGCCTCACCTCCGCATGTGCTGCCAAGTCAGAGCCGGTCCGACCTGGGAGGAACTGAGGTCTGCTATGGGACTGCCATGGCACTGCCTGTGAGCCTCTAGGATTGTGGTGGAATTGTGGTGGCTTTGGCAGCAAACCATGTGGGACAAGCCAAGTCGGATTGATCGCGTTGGAGTCAACCATGTCGATCAGCAACAAAACTCATGAAGTCAGTTGGATACTATGCGCTTTCAAACAATGGGAATGACCAACTGATCAAACAACGGTGATAACATGTACAATTATTCTGAAGGGTAATCATCTTCAACACTATTGCGACAAAAAGGGACCAAAACCGTGAGCATATAGCATGCTATAGGAAGGAAGAATGCCATGAATTTGATGCTCTGGAAGGAAAAACTTGCAAACAACCTAAGATCTAAGGTTTTGCAGGTTCCGAAAAGCTCAGGAAGCGATCCACCCCACAAATTCCCAAAACGAGGCTCTTTGCAAACAAGTGTCAAGTAAGCTCTAGTTGCCAACATATTTGCATCAAATACAGAATGCTAATCATAACCTGTCTCTTTTAAGAGATTACAGTAATGACGCAACATAATATCAAATAGATGTCAACACGGTACGCAACAGTACGTGATACATATACATGCGTATAGTCAACAAATGTTAGTAGAACCAAATCAAATTCATACAAATACTGAAGGGTCAGCCGTTCCTCCCACGGTTTTACCAGGCTTCTGCCAAGCTGCCGCCTGATCCTGTTCGCATCTCTGCTAGTGCCTCTTTCAAGGCTACTTGCTCGTCCTGGTTCCACCCGGCAGATGCCACCGATCATTAGGCTATGGCTATGGCAATGAAATTGTGGGATCAACTAACAACATATGTCTTTTTCGCTTGCTTACTTGCGCCGGCTTTGTGGGTTTGGACGACAGCACAGTCGCTGGGACACTTGATAGTATATACACTGGCGATCTATATCCATCCATCGATTCATAGTCAGCCTCATGACTCTGACCATACTCACTTTGTACCATTTTGTTGCTTACTAGATATCCTTGTATGACCAGTTGTTTGATGTAGGTTGCTTGGATCTGCATTCATACCCACGCGGGGATGGAAATCGATGTGCCTTGACACGTGGTGGTTTCACTATCAAAATGATGATCGTTGAGAGGCGTACCACCATTTCTGGACAAACCGACATCTACATTAATTACTATTCGTTACTGTCACACATTGTGGTATACTCCACGACTACTTACAGTTGGCTATCTCAGATTGAGATATCACTTGCTTCTGGGTTGCTGTCAATTTCGGATGCATCAACCACTATGCAACAGCCGATACTGGTATGAGACCAATGAATGGATGAATCCTACACAGGAAGTATGATAAGTATGCATGTTTTTGTTTAAAGTTTCGTGTGCCTTTCATATGCCTCTCACATATTGCATTGATGCCATCCCATCACTCTGTGTTGCCCATATCCTCATAGCATCTCAGAGCCGATATGGGATCATTTTCGATATCAGCATGCACCGATCTTGATATGAGCACCGATCACGTTCAAGAAACTATCACAACAAAGATCTATATGCAAATGCATATTGTTCTGAGTAAATCTATTCAATTGTATATATATATATGTATATACATCAAAATCACATATCATAATTAAAGACGTATGTTATATATGATGTATATAGATTGAAATATTATATAGATTAATTAAAATATTATCAATGGACATATGATGACGTATACATCATACATCTGTACATTGCACATCGTTGTCCATACTGCGAGTCATCTCCCCCACCTGCTCGTGGCGCGGCACCGCTTGCCGCACCCGCGGCACCAGGATGCGTTGCGCCAAATGGGCCGCACCTGGGATCGGTTCATTTTTATACATCTGGAGGGATGATGATCGATGATGGATGATGGGGTTGAAAACTTGGAGACTTCGAAGGTATCAAGAGACAGATCTTTGATTTGTATATCAAGCAATAAAGGCAGTGGATGTCAATTCGGCAAACAATGACGTCTATGTCGCGTCTAGGCATGCAGAGAGGGATATATACAGAGCGAGAAAGAGCCGGAGAGATGAGTAGAAAGACGTAGAGAGATCCCTGTTTTTACCAGCAACATTTGGAGGTGCTAGTAGTGTTTCGTGATCGATATGCATGGCACCACATTACCCTTCCACAAACACGTGCCAGTGAAGCGGGTACACCAACAAGGCATGGAAACCAAACACCTGTGAAACCTAGCAACTATTCAAGTCAGGCTGGTCCCCAAATGCAAACCACAATCACAAATGCTGGCGTATCATCATGAGAGTAAAATTGACAAGAAAACAAAAAGCAAAGTGACACTGAAAAAGTGGAATCTGAGGTATAGCTCCAGCTTTACTACTCTTTCGCTGTGGCTGAGACCGTAGTGGATCAAGTTCTTGATCCCATTGACATCTATGAATCTGCTGAAGCCCTATGAATCTGTATGAAGCTACATGAATCTACATCAATTTCTTATGAATCTATTGACTGCATCTGCCAGTTCATCACCCGCTCGCCTCCAACTAGCAATGTTGGGCTTGTAGGAACTCCCTGCACTGCACTTCCAGTTTCAGGAGACCAAATTTCGCTCCAGAGGAGCCCAGCGTTTAGATGTAGGGATACACATGGATAGCAATGTCAGAATTCCAATGGTGTGACCTCAGGTGATGAAATCTTGAGCTAAGTACACAAAGTACACCATGTTTAGGTCATTGCGGCCCATCATTGTTGGTCATTGCAGCCCAACATTGATGGACAAAGACACATTGCCCCATTCCTAGCGATAGCACTACTGTAGGCAAATAACGACCATAGCCTGCGCTGCGATGGCCAATTCTTTCTTCAATGCTTGGACCTCGGACCTGGGATGGTCGCCAGTCCCCCAGATGAACCCAGGATCTCCCAGGGTCAGTGGTGAAAAAACGACCTGGCCTCAAACTGCACTTGTCCTGACCTAGGGGTACAACTTCCCGTGAAGATGACCAGGGTGAATTGCCAGTGGAGACGCACCCAGGGCACACCCAAAACAGAATGAACTACTTTCAAGACATCTGTTTCACAGAAACTGGTTAGTTAAGAATGTTTTGTAAGCATCCTGGTTCTGGGTGGATAGAATATTTGTCCAGATTCGCATTGGATCTGTATCCATTGTAAGAAACCTCTAAGTGACAACCCGCCAAGGCGAAAAAAAGGTACCTGCCCACACCATTTTCAGCAACCTTGCAGCTGTTGCCTGCGGTCAGTGCCATCCTAAAAAACCTTGGCCAAGTTTGTATTCATCAGGTTGCTGTAGCGATGCTTTCCTGTTTCAGAGGAAAATAGCAGAAAGCTGGAAGGATAAGTAATCAATCATTATCAAGAAACCTTCCGGTTCACTATGGCTCTGACAACAGCTACAAGTCAAGATTATCAACTTCGAAGTTGGATAGTGACCCCATACCAAAAATGATGGACTGGCCCCAAGCGGCACCCCATGTGTTTGATCCACACCTGTATCATAGGTTCGTTGGTTGGCGCGTTGGTTGGCGGGGGGGTGTATACGCTCATGCCTTTGGGTGATTGACATCACCACCATCATGCCAGCTTGGCCTGAAATCAATATATAGCTGCTTAACAAAAGCATTAAGCCTGGAGGTCAAGAAGGTGAGCTTTCTAGTATGTCCAGCACCTTGCAAATCTCAACTGAGGGATGAGCATTCAAATGATCTAAGCTGGTAATGGAAGCAGTCGACAGACCAAGACAGGAGACACCCATCAACGATAACATGAGTTGAGAAAACTTGCTTCAGCAAAACCATGCTTCAAATGAACATAGGGATTGCAATGCCTGACTACAATCGCCGGTGAATTGCTTAGTAAGGCATTAGAATAAAGAAAAGACTACCAACAAGATCCAAGAAGTATGTCTCCATGTAGGTGCATCAAATTGTACAGCGCCAGGAAAACACTGGCAGCGACAGGGATTCCCTTGCGATGGAGTGATTGGAGTGATTCTCATCAACATGGGTGTTTCTCAAAATAGGGCTACCCTTAAATCATCCTTTATTAACCATTTGTAGTAATAAACCAACCATTACAGTTGGAATATGAACTATCACTATTTATGATCTCCCCACTATTAACCGTCATTCACCAATGTTGGCCGCAGCTCCATGCGGGGCACTCTTGCACCAAGGATTGGAGCCGCTGGATCATTTCGACCTGGGCAGCGCTGGGCGCCGCCCGGCGTCCTCCATCCACTGGAACAGATGTTGCAAGCAGAGATGGTTTCATGTTTGGTCGGAGGATTGGTTCTATTAGATAAGTATATAGATCAAACAACTATATAGTTCTACATATAAGTATATAGATTAGATAACTATATATATATACATATATTTGTATTGGTTGTATACCCTCATAGACCAGATGCCTTGATGAGTTTTATTTATATACTGTTCATCGTTCGCTTCTAGGGCTACACATATATGCCCTACAGTGATCTGTTGTGATCTGGAGCAAACTGAATGCACTTCTCTGCAGCCGCCCTGCCTCTCGCTCTGCACGTTTCTGTTGCCTGGCAACGGCTGCACGATCCAGGCATCCCATGGCTTTGAGCCCGACTTGGGTTAGGCACGTTCTGGAGGCATGGAAAACTGTCACTGAAACTACGGCAATCCAAAAGAGTATGATGTTCAATCAGATAATCAGGAAATCAAGTTGTTGGTTTGTCGGACTTGATAGTGCCGGTGAGGCATGAATCATCATTTGTGCAGCATTGTACGGAAGGCATCTAGTACTTCTTGGAAACAAGCTGAAGTTTTGTCAATGCTGGCCAACCCCACTCCAGTATGTGGTGGTGACTCATCACCGTGTACCAGAACTTCGGCTCGTGGAGCGGAAGGGGTTGGTGATCACCTTGTACACATTGGTCACTCGTAATTATTGTCTTCGAGGCTGGGTTGAGATTGTTTACATTTGGAGGTGTGGGTCAGTGCCAGCTTGATTCAGTCCGCTCTGATCAAAAGCCTCTGAATCTGTTGCTTTATCGTTTCTTCCTTGCAGATGTACTTCCCAAATTGATCCTTTCTCTACCAAGATGAACAGTTTTTGGTTGTACTGAGATGCCCCTCATTTATGGACAGCCCAAAATAAAAATGCATGTTTCAAGCACAGCCGGGCCAAAGTAAATCATGCAATGAAATGGATATCCAACAATCATCTATGGATTGTCCGCAAATGGAGCAATCATTCCAAACCCAAAAAACGAGGGTAGATAGATATATGGTTACCGGGATGTTTCTTAGAATAATCAGCTATTTTTGGTACTAAACCAACCATGTTGGAGTTCCCCCATTTTGAAAAAAAAACACACATCAGCAATTTCAGTCCTTGCCGGGATAATGGAGATCCAGCCGAATTTGCTGCCGAGCAGCATTTCTATGGGCAATCCTCCGTCACGTTCAACATCCCCCACGTTTCCCGGTGCAAACCAACATCCAACCCCCCACCCCCTCCCCAAAAAAAAGACATGCCCAGTGGGACTGCAGGTCTGCTCCGCGACCATAGGCTAAAAGCCTCGATGGATCAGCCGCTACGGCTGATCTTTGGCGGCTGGTGCGATCAGGCAGGGCATCTGAAGAGCTGCCAGGGCTGTCGTTCTCAAAGATTCCAATGGGTTCTCACTCGGACAAGGGGCAGGAATCCCATGGATCAATACGGTAATAATCAGATCAACAGAGATCAACCAGCAGCTATAGGATCAAACAAATATTATGAGTTTTCTGGGAGGGTCATGTCAACTTTGCGCATTGCTGAGTGATGTGGAGTGGTAACCAGCGTTGCTTCCCAACGGCACAGGGTGGTCCATGATGGCTCATCCTTGGAAATTGCGGTGATCCCATTTCAACTTAAATCCTACAAACGGTGTGCTATGGATTGATAGCTTTCTTGGTGAAACCGGTGGGTCGAAAATACCAATTCATTTGCGGTGAATCATATATTTGGTCGGTGAATTGATGAATCGGTGAATCCACACTGTGATGTTGATTTCATTTGGTGGTTGTTGCCATCAGCTGAGACAGAGCTGCGCCTAAGGGGTTCATTGCTATGAGTTATTTTCTTTGTGCTGGTAATCTTGCGTTTTGGATGTCATCGATAATATCCAACATGCACCAAATGGGTTGCTTAGCCCCTGAAATGTAACCTGCATGCCTGGGTCTGTTTTGATGTATCTCGTGCATTTGCCATTCATTTGCCCTCAGCTGCTCCCGACATCTCCCGACAACTGTTGGGTATATGCCTGCTGCGACAAGCAACCAAATAAATTGCTACATCCAGTCTCTTATCCCAAGCTCAAAGCACCCCATGTGCTGGTTGGAACCCGCTGACCGTTCCCCATCGATGGTTGATGGGCACCATCAATGACCTTGTCCCTGACCTGGGCCTTGAGTCAAGCAACATATTGTTGGCAATGGATCTTCTTCGGGCCTGGGCTTCTTCGCCCACTACATTCCTGGCGCTTGGGGTGGCTGGGTGAAGATGCGGCTGAAGATGCGGTTTGAAAACCATCATACCCAACTCAAAATCATTGTCTCTGGTTGCTAAGTGGCAGTGCTCAGATTATCCGAGAATCCCATATAGAGCAGAAAATTGAGCAGGATAAAATGAAATCCAGGATCTAACACGTACATGCGTTCCCATTTCGGTAGGTAGATGACAACCCGGCGTTCATCCATATGAGGGTTGTTTCAAAATAGGGAACCACAAAAATGGTTGGTTTCTTACTCTACACGACTAATCAACTGGATTTGGGGGTACCCCTGTTTTGAGAAACATCGACACCCATACTTAGGCCATGTTCAAGCCATGTTCTCCATAAGCCCTTGGAGCTTGCGTGCATCAGGCCTCAACGCGGCTGCTTGACTCTGGTGGTGTTCGGTCCTCGCGACACGAATGAAGGCGACACACCAGGTTGCAGCAAAGAGGTCTTGATATCTGAATTTTGTTCGATGAGCGCAGTTGATTCTTCATATACTGTCTCTTGGGTACATCGTACATCGATACATGTACATGACTGTACATGGTTGATTTCATATCGATATGCCCGTGATTGCCTGCCAAAGCTGGCAATGCTGATGCGGCTACCCTCAGCATGTATGAACACTCCCGTATGTCTATGTGTGCCAAGCATGTTCCCCCAACTCATAGTGTAGTAGTGGTCCATAGGCTCTGTCCATGATGTACCTCCACCACAGGCCGGGCGTTACTCGGTCTCCCAACGACTTCACTCCGAGGTCAACCTGCGCTACAGGAAAGCAGGGAACCAATGCGGAACGCAGGGAACCACAACTTGGCGCCTTTCACAATCGTTTCAGCATCACAAATTATCGCTCTATATGGATTGGCAGGAAAATCTTGATCCTGTTTGACTACTGTAGGGAGTTGCGTGAAGCTTCCAAGCACACTCAAGCACGCCACGTACATGAACTTGTGCAGTTGACTGCCTGTGAAGACTCTGAAACAAAAGGGTACTGCTCACTCCATGCTGAGATGCATGCCTGGGACCCCCTGGAGCTGTACCGAATGAGCTGATTTCCAAGCCAAATCATCTCATGCTCACCTTCAGGTGTTTTACAAGTGAGGTGAATAACTGTTTTGAAGATCCTTGTACCACTCGGATGACCTTTGTCCCTATGTTTTGTATCAAGTCGCCCTGAGCAAATTTGACTACCACCTACTCTACATCTTTCCCAACAAAAGCTTTGGGTGGAATCACCACATCGGCATGTCTGTGGCAGCTGACTTGAAGTGGACTTCAATTATCTTCAATTTCAATAGATTACAAACTGTGATCAGTGACTAAGCGTGTCACTACGATGCTGTCGATATACTATAATTATATATGATATACTCAACACTAGATCTAGCTATAGCAATACTTGGTAACTAGACTACACTATAGCGATAGAATCACATTCGACACATTCAAACACCTTTGAACCATATTCCTTGACGCCACTTCAACTTACTCCTATTATCTCCTATCGGGACATGTGGAAGCACCGTCCCAACAGACTCGACACAGACCCTAGGCCACCGCACCCGCATTCGCGATATGTAGACGTCTGGGATGGGGATGGACCAATCCTAGGTCACTCTACGGCACGGGAAATAGAGCTCAGCTGATCGCTAACATGTTCAACAGCGATACGGAACCAGCTCCAATGGTGGACACAGTGGGTACCAGGGAACTCGGTTGAGAAGCCGCAACAGCAATGTAGAGAATCGTTTGGTTGGGATTGTGACAGACCTTGCAGGTCTCAATGATATAAGGAAGCAATCGGAACTCCCAAGGAAGCTCCTGAGGAAGCCTCCAAGGAAGCTCGAGAATTGGTGTTTGACCAACGACAAATGTTGCCACGGCCACCAACTGAGTTCCCCAAACACGCTCAGCTTCCTTCATCCTCGGTCCCAATCACAAAGAGGGGGGATCTCAGTTGTTACCTTGCCAAAATCATGAATTTCTTCAGGAAGAAGTTCAAGAAAAAATACGTTTCTGGGTCCATTTTTCTGCAACACAAGCGGGGTCATCTGCCCCCCCCAACCACCACAATAGAGAGTCACTTGCATGGGTGTATCCACCAATTCAGGGGGGTGTTCAATTGACCAGTTCCAACAAGATGGCTTTGGGTCTATGTTCAATGGTCAGCACGGTCAGCATGAATTTCTGAAGCAAGTGGGCAGCAACCAATTGAGAGTTGTTCGGCCAAGGTGCTGCTGCACCTGGTCCGCCTGCTTCTTCTCCTTGGCATGAGCCTGGCACCGAAGATCTCTGCATGATAGCAGCAATGATGACAAGTTGATAATGCCAATAGACGGTCAATCGAGTTAGCTCGACAAGTAGCACAAGCAATGCTGGTGTAAACTGTGTAAACCAACAAGTGCTAAAGCTAGGCTTCCGGTACCAACATACGTGGGGTACTAGAGCTGCTAACACCTTGACAAGTGGATCACCTAGTCAGCTGCTGCGCTGTATTGTGTGGGTCTTCCAAAATACCATGCAATGGACGTAGTCTGCGCTTGGCAGCACAGTGAATATGTAAAGGAATGTAAAGGACCTATCAATATCCATTAAGTGTGTGTGTATATATATACAAAGAAATTCTGGACTGTACTTCGCTCTGAATTGGAAATCATTCCAACATGCTCACAGAAACACCAAGCCCAAAAATCAGATCACGTAGATTATATGTGTGCCGCACACATCAGAAATTCTCTACACGTACGTACATCTTCTGTGTAGCACGACGCTGCTTTAAATCAACAGCATTCAACAGAATTCAACAGCACCATCAACAGCTAGGCATCGCAAAAGAATATGCAACAAACAAACAAGCCAAGAAAATAAAATAAAGAAACAACATGACATGAAAACATCTGAAACCTGAAAAACTCGACCAAACTCAACAAATCCAAGTCGCAAGTTGACTCGACTGCGCAGCTATGACGGCAGCGGAGTCGCAGCGCAGGGGGTCCTTGTGGGTGCTGTCAGTGATGCTGGTGAACAACGACGCCAAGGAGATGCTGGTGGCCTCAGCGACGGAGGCTGATGGTGACATTTGCTGACGCACACAATGCAACACATTCATGTGGAAAATATCTGTTTGTCCCTCAATTGTGTGTGTCAAATGTTTTTTAGATAAACAATTAAAACCATTGAAATAACTTACATGATACCAAAGATCTCACTTGCATGTAAGAATCAGATAGAGTACTGCAAATTAGTTTCAAAAGGATTGTTATGCTGTGCAAGCTAATAGATGGCAGAACTTGCGACTTCCAAAATGTTTGCAATGGCATGTGACGGTTAAATGGTCGTGCGGTGCCTCACACTGTGGTGGATCATTTTCACTTCCCCAAGTTCCGGACAGGCCGTGAAGCCTGGCAGTTGCAGCGAACCGGTGGCAGTTTTGAGCATCGCTCGCAGGGCCAGGGAGACCGGCCCGTGTGGTCATCCTGAAGACCAGCTCCATGCGGGAACTATGGATAACTGTGGTATCATAGACATAGACTGAACTAGATGTGAACTATGGAGAACTATGGGCCACTATGGGACTGCTACACCTCCTGCCTCCGGGCGCTGCGAGGTCTCCGACCTCTCAGGGATGGCCCACGAATCGTATGATTTGGTTGGGAGGGGTGTGATGCCTGGCACTGCAAGGATGGAAAGTGGAAACTTGGAAACCATGTCACAAAAGGATGAAAAATTGGTGACCGAAAAAAAAAAAAGGAAAACAAATAAGTTCACAAACATCCAAGCGAGTAATTTGACATATCAATGTGTCATTCCGCAGAAACGCAAGACACATTGACAATTTCCCCAATCAGGCCCAAGTTGTTGCATTTCCATCATTTTGTTCGCTGCCCTTTGGATTTCATGAGTTGCTTTATAGATTTAATCTGTTCTGTACGCGTGGTACAAAGCCTTCCACTGAGCTTCCTGGTTCACGCAAAAACTTGGCTGGTTGATTGGCTGACTTGGCTGTTTATCGGGGATGCACCATTGGAGAACGCTTCATCAATGTATGTATGGAGATGACAGCTTTTGTGCTGAATGCTACTGGTTTGGGGCACTGGAGTAGTAGAGATACACCCGTATATCTCAGGTATGGCAATAATTCAATATCCGGAGATGATCATGTCAATGTTTAGCTATGAACAATTACCGAATTGCAAGCGCTAAGATGCGTTGGGGAGTTGGAGCTGGCATAGTCTTGTTGCAGATTCGAAAATCTAACAGTTTCTCATTTGCAATTAGGAATCGCATCCAGAGATGACTACGAAAGCTATTTGTGGGTGTTATCTCATAAGAATAACCCAGCTGACCGTGACTTATCGGTGTACATGTTTCATGGTGGTATACATATCCACATGTGTGCATGTGTTATATCTGCTCAGATCCCACCTCCACGAGAGATTCTAAAATTTATCTACATGGCTTCTGACCCTCCAAGAATAAACAGCGATCCCTCTGAACGGCGGAAAAACTGATTTGGGTTGGGAATGTCTCGTGCGATCACAAAAACTCCAGGAGGAATACAGGTTGCCAATTCTGATTTCTCTATTGGGACCCAGTAGAATCTTCAGCACCATCCCCTGTTGACTCCCGGTTGGCCATCCCCAAGCTTAAAAATGACCAGAGGTCTGGTCAGCCGTGTCATCATCAAAACACATGTGAAGTGTCACGAATGGTATCCGTGTTGTGGCCATGGACGCAGTTCTGCGCGCAGACTCACATACCTACAGAATTTACGTGTGCTAATTTGTTGCATCAAAATTTGGTGCCCCAGAAAATTCGGCTGCTACTGTTCATGCCTTCCCAAGGACTGTGAATGTCGAGCCCAAATCTTTGCCGAGCAATGAGGTGGTCGCATATTTCCACAACATGTTGGTTGATTGAAATGTGTTTCTGGATGCTTCCCATACGTAGCTCGTTCTACAAGTAGATGAGAAAAATATATTTTCGCGGTCGTGTTCAGGAGGATGATCTTGCCATTGATTGAATGGTTTGCAACAGAATTAAAGGAGCCAGGACGCAGTTCGCTTGGGGGTTGGTGATCATCTATGACAATCTTCAATTCCATCCCAAATGCTTGTGGTTTCCGTGAACTAATCAACTGCTCGTGGCTTGGACAAAATTATGGACAACTTTAGGAATTAGCATGGATTGGCTAGTTGCTCAACAGGATTTGAAATTAAATGACATGTACGCACATGTATTTGTAACAAATAAATCTAATTCACCACCCAACCAACAAACCAGTTGGACCTCACTGCCCATGGCGCTGGGTTCCCGACACCGAGGTTCGAGGCTTTTCCTTCTCCTTCTCCTTCTCCTTCTCCGGCGGCGCCGCTGTGGCTGACCTTGGTCTGTTGGTCGGTCGGTTGATCCTTGATCCACCATTCATGGCTGATGGTTATTTGGAATGCTATCAACATCTATCAAGCATCAACCAAGCCTTTAGAATGAAGGTTCCGAACCGGTACGGGAAGCATTAATGATAGTCATTGAACCAAGTATGTATGTCAACACTGATTGGTTGATGGTCATTGGTCCTCATTCAGCAAACGGTTTCGCTTGCCGTTTATAAACGGTCTGAAGCATTCACGTTGATGATCATTGGTTGATAATGATTGTCTAAAACAGAGTTCTGTTGTTTTTTGACTTTTGACGATCATCATTCATCACGAAATAGCAGCTTTTGCAGCAATCATTGATAATGGTCGTCGACAATTTCTGAAACATTTACAACTCCACAGTCACAGTGCTTCATGTTTTCTTCAGCTGTCTTGCTGATTTACATAATCTCTGAAAACTATCAGAATGCAAAAAAACAGATTGTGTTCGCAACTTTGGTGTTCAGCTGAACGCGGGTGCTGTCACTGGCCCCCGCAAGCTGCTGAGTTTCATCCAGTGTTTCCTGATGCGCACAGTATCCTCGAGCTAGATGCACACAGATGTTCAAAATCATGGTGTAAACTAAACAAGGCACTGTTTGGTTGGATTGGTTGGTCATGCCCATTGTGTTGGTCAGGAACATTCCTGGATGGTGCGCAATGGCTACGCCTTCTCTGGTTGCCTGTATCCAAGCGAGTCTGGTGACTCCGGGGTCCTTGAAAACTCCGACATCAACCAGCACATCTGACCCACTGCGGTATTGTGCCGACTCTCCCTGTGCATCCGCTGTCGTCCGCTGCATTGTTTTCCTTCAGTCATATGGCAAGGAATTCCTTCACCGGCGACCCGAAGAGGCCTCTACTGGGCATGTAAGTAGAGTCGAATCATCACCAGTAGAATCTCTTGGATCATTGAAGTCATTTTGAAATCATGTTTCTTTTGAATTCTGTCGAACTCTGCTCCGTGCACGTGTCCAAGTTCAACAATCTCATTGGAGCAGGCTGCCGTGGGTCTCCGGACATGGCCACAACGAAACTCATGCGCTTGCTGCCCTGCGCATTTGGAGGACGTTCATGGAC
>VSDK01028829.1:680263-709430 GCA_009767595.1 Symbiodinium kawagutii
CATGTTTCAACCACAAAATCCAATGGATTCAAAGTTCCAAGGACTTCGACAATGGTGCAACAGCTTCAGCTGTGATGATTCCATGACGTGCACAGGTTGACAGTCAAACCTGTGGAACTTGCGGCTGGGCTTCACCAACTCCAGTGGCCCAGGAGAGGATGATATCTTCACCCAGTTCTTGCGCAGCCTCCGAGGCTGTTGATGTTTGCACATGTGGCTATGGATGGCTATGGATGGCTATGGATGGCTATGGATTGATTGTGGATGGATGGTATCTCTCTGGGAAAAAGCAAATTCTGTGCACAGCAAAGTCATGTGTGTACCGATGTCTGGGGGTTTTAGGTCATCCACAGAGGAGCCTTCAAAGGTCAGTGCTCAGTCACGCATTTGAGGAGGCAGTCCATCGAAATTCTGCAAATAGACGCAGTCAACCGTATCTTCTGATACATGGATACCCATGGATACCCTACATCGCGTATTTGCTTGGAAGTGGCCATCGCTCAGAGAGGCAAAATTGGGTCGGAAAACCAATGCTTTTTCAGGAAACACTCGACCAACATCGACCAACCAGATGCGGTCTGCAGACGTGACAGGTGGGGTCCAAGAGAAAGATAGCGGACACAACTACACCGGCCAAATGCCTTTACTTCAAAATGGTCATGGGATGTCATTGGCTCGGCAGGGTATACTACTTCCATGTCTTCTCCAGGGTGAATTCTGCCATCCGCACCTGAGGGTCATCGGGGGAAAACTCACCTGGCCGGCGCGGTGGAGAACCATTGCGGGTACGTGAAAATGGTAGCAGTCTGCCGACCATACATCAGCATCATTAGCACGTACCAAGAAATTGTGGATCATCATTCTTGATCAACAAGAGGAATCATACACAGAGGTGGGAGTCAGTCTCAGTTAGAACAGTTCATGAATCGATGGTTTTTGCAAAGAATAGGTGAACTTGACGCATTGCTTGGGCGAATGGTATGGCTTGCACGTCTTACAAGTGAGCACAGAACCTAGTCACTTCAACGCGGCAAACTAGATACGAAGATTGCTAAAGTTGCTTGGCTTATGATTCAATTGCAGTGACCACAAGGTAGCAATGGCAGTGCGGTCTACTTGTGGGAAATGGGACAGCAAATAGCCAAATAGCGAAACAAACGATATGTTTAAAAGATGATGTTTGAAATCAAAAACGTACATGAGTATGCATGAGTATCAATTTGGCAATTTGGGTGGGTGGGGTGTGCGGGGTGGGCGGGGACATGATGACAAGTCGTTCGACTTAAATATCACATGAACACATGGGCCCGGTGGGTAGGTGGCCTGGCCAGGATGAGATTCTTTTCGGTTCAAACATCACACCAAGCCGGGTATACACTGTCAGCGCAGAAAGAAACTACCAACACCCCCTAAGGCATCTCACCCCATCCCGAGTACGACACTGCCATCACTACTTCCTGGAAACTGTGCCGGCGTACCTCCTTGGGAAAAGCTGGATGAGTCGGGAACTGCTTTCGGCATTCAACATGCCATTCTCAATTATGGAGGCTAGTCGTTTTTTTCTAAAAAAAAACTGTGGGGTAAAAATCAAGCCCACACACACACACATATATATATATACATATATACAGATGTGTGTGTGTATAACTTCCATATAGCTTTCATGCCTGAGGCCAAATTCCATTTGGGCACTGGTTGTTTTCAGTCAGCTGGTGGCTTGGGGGGTTGCTTGGAATGGCAGAGATTTGACGTCTGAGATCCATACGTGGTGATCTCATCCCATGTGTTGCTGAAAATCACTTGCTGGTTGGTAGGATATCTCCTCGCCTTTCAGCCATTGAATTGCTTTGATGCAGATGAGATGTATGAATAACCATGTTGGCCATCATGTTCATATGGCTATGGGTCAATATTAATCGACCAACTAATGGGGAATTTCCACAAACAATAATAGGAAAAACAGTGGTTAATAGTCGGGGAACCAGGGTACAGGGTTTTGACCCACTGCCATATCTAGCTGTATAGTCAAGTATATGCACTCACACATGCCCACATGTGCTTTTATGCAACAATCATACCGGCTCATAATTGCTGACACACGTGTATGTATCTGTATGTCAACAAAGTCAGAAATATCTTATCTAATAAATAAGTGTATATATATAGGTGTAAATATACATATATATATATATATTAAATATATATATATATATATATATTCATATAAATTCCCGCAAGATAAGATTCAAATCATCACATCGCAAGACCCCCAGCTCTGTCCGAGACCTTCGAAAGTGTCGCTGGTTGATGCATTGCTGCTGTCGTGCAGATCTGTGGGGCGAGCTGTGTGGGGCGGGCTGTGGAGGTCCCAGTCGTTCCCTGACTGTGGCACCAAAGCTTCGAGGTCCCCAAATACGCCCCATGCCGAAGCAACACTTAATCAACCAGTATTTTGAGATATTTTAAGCACCTAAACATACTGATAAACCTTGTCATACACAAACATGTTTTATCTTTGAGATCTCCGAGCTTGTCGCAGCCTCGAAGTGGTGAGAGCCTGATATTTTCAAGGTTCATCTTATGACATCTCCCCTTTTTGGGCACAAGAATCGAAGAAAGGCGAAGGATGCCGAACCATTTGATGACCCTGAAGTTCTAGGAATGATATGTTTCCCTTTTGAGTATGATGCAAAACTGTGTACAGCAACTCATGCGTGATCTTGTCAACAATGATTCAACGACTGAGGATGAGGGATTTAGTTGGAGCAAGTCGCTCTTGAGCTGCGGTCCATACCCACTGCCATACCTGTTCTTTTCGGGGGCTGCTTTGTTGTGATTTGTTTCAATCCATACCACCCCTATCACAGCCACACCTGCATCCACACAATTACTTGTAGAATGTCATAGCATATCTGCATGTGTGCTGTGTCCAGATCATCTGCGAACAAGTTCTTTGCTCGGTGTAGTCAAACATTCTTGGACTGTTCTAGCACAAGACTCGACATAGAATCTCTCACCACATTGGGCAGTTTTCCTGCGTGACCCATAGAAATCCTACCATTTCTATGCCAATCATGGATGTTCACGGTTTGCAGGTGTGACTTTGGACAAGCCCAGATGGGCTGGCAGATCAGCTGGTATCCTGCAGGATAACCCACCACCATCAATCCCAAAGCAACCAACACCAAGCAGGATGGCATATGGCAATCGCAAAAACATGAGATACGAAACCAATCCCCAAGTGGTTCCCATGTTTGGGTGCGACTGTGTTCAACCATTATTGGTCGACATCATACCATCATGGGTCCCGGCTGTGGGTCGAATCACTCCGTACCTCTTCTTCAAAACAATGAATAGACTCCATCCGTATCGTACAATGTGAAATCTTCTGCTGGTGCAGCATTCGGGCTCAAACCATCAAAGCATACCCAAGTTCTTCACCCTCCAAACCAACCAAGTTGATTAATCACAATCGGAAAACATTTTGAGATGAGACATGAATAGAACCATCCCCTAGAGCCATGACTAACCATCCCCATTGTCAGCCAAATTTCAATGGGAAAATCCATCTCATCTACAGCACTTCCACTAACTTCTTCCACTTCACTTCTTCCACCCATAGATCCCATCGATTGATCCCATCTAGAGATATCTATACCCATCACATCCCATCTATGCATCCCATCATCATATCCCATCTATACCAATTCCAATGGGTGACTTCCACCATGTTTCACTTCCATCCTCCCCCTCCTGATGCCGTGGGCGGCGGCGTCTCCCCCAGTGGCTCCGGCGCGGCAACGTGGGAGCGCGTGAGCTCGCCCACCTCAAAGGGGTGGTTTTGAAGGATTAACAATAATAATGGAAGGACTAAGAATGATTAATATTAATGAATAGTGGCAAAGTGGTTTGGAAGGATTTTTGGAGGGAAAAGATGTAGGATCCATAATAGTTCAATGATAGCTAGGATAATATCTAATAGTTAATTTCTTATCGACCATTAAAAGGATGTAGTAGATAAGGGCTCAAATAATAATGGTTGATATGGTTAACAAATGATGCTTGATAATGATGAATGATGGTTACTAATGGTTAATAATGGCTGAACAAATAATGGTTAATAATCGTTGAACAAATAATGGTTAATCTTGTTGAAGAAATACTAGGGAAAAGATTATTGGGAATGTGATATGTTGTAGGATCCATGTGAAGGATTTATATTGAACATACTTCAGGTACCTGGGAATAAGATATGTTCAGTAAGATCTGGTTAATAATGACTAACGTTGGGGAATATTTTGGCTGGAAATGGCTGATAGAGAATGATAATGGATGATAACGGCGCACAAGAGCTAGTGCTGGATAGTACTATAGTCGAATTTATCTTATCCTAAATCATAATGGCAGAAAGTGGCGAATGCTTGGCGATACCAGTGAATACCAGTGGTACAGCTCAAGGCATTCCGAAGTAGGAAGCCTATAGGAGTCGGAGGCTGGCAGAGATGCATTGGTGACAGAGTGATCCACTGAAAAAGCAGCGGGCGGCTGGAAATCTGTCTAGCCGTCCCTCCGCCCAGCTTCTTATCTGCCTATTGAAATACGGGTATCTATCTATCTATCTATCCATCCATCCAAATATCTGTCTGTCTGTCTTCCTGCCTGCCTGCCTGCCTGCCTGGCTGGCTGGCTGCCTGGCTGCCTGGCTGCCTGCCTGCCTGGCTGGCTGCCTGGCTGCCTGGCTGGCTGGCTGCCTGCCTGCCTGGCTGGCTGTCTGTCTGTCTCCCTGTCTCCCTGTCTCTCTGTCTCTCTGTCTCTCTGCCTCTCTGTCTCTGTCTCTCTGTCTCTTTGTCTCTCTGTCTGTTTGTCTCTCTGTCTCTTAGTCTTTGTCTCTCTGTCTCTCTGTCTCTGTCTCTCTGTCTCTGTCTCTCTGTCTCTTTGTCTCTCTGTCTCTTTGTCTCTCGGTCTCTTTGTCTCTCTGTCTCTTTGTCTCTCTGTCTCTTTGTCTTTGTCTCTCTGTCTCTCTGTCTCTCTGTCTCTCTGTCTCTCTGTCTCTCTGTCTCTCTGTCTCTCTGTCTCTCTGTCTCTCTGTCTCTCTGTCTCTCTGTCTCTCTGTCTCTCTGTCTCTCTGTCTCTCTGTCTCTCTGTCTCTCTGTCTCTCTGTCTCTCTGTCTCTCTGTCTCTCTGTCTCTCTGTCTCTCTGTCTCTCTGTCTCTCTGTCTCTCTGTCTCTCTGTCTCTCTGTCTCTCTGTCTCTCTGTCTCTCTGTCTCTCTGTCTCTCTGTCTCTCTGTCTCTCTGTCTCTCTGTCTCTCTGTCTCTGTCCGCCTGTTGGTAAGTATGTCAGTATGTCTGTCTGTTGGTCAGCGTGTCTGTCTGCATGTCCGTCTGTCTATTGAACTATCTTCGTATCTATCTATCCATCCATCTATCTATCTGTGTATCTATCTACGTAGCTAACTATCTACCTCATTATCTACTTAAACATCTCGCCAGCCATCTCTCCGCTTATCTACCTATTTTGCATCTAGCCATCTATCTACCAATTCATCCAGCAGCCAGCTGTAGATGCACCTATCCGTGCAACTTGTCAGTGAATTATCGGCCTATCTACCTGCGAAATTGTCTCAGTATCTAGGTAGCTAAGCGTCTATCTCCCTACCTGCCTATCAACCTACCTACCTATCTACATCTCTATCTATCTACCCATCTACCTATCTGTCTCGCTCTCCACCTATGTAACTACAGTAAATACCTACCAATCTATCTATATTCCTACCTATCTACCTATCAAAGTCCCTAACTGCCTATTTCTCAATGCATTTTTCTACGCATCGAATCTCACTGCTTATGTATGTATCCAAGTATCTATCCTTCTATCTATGTATCGTTCTATCTCTTGATCTGGCTGTCTGTCTGGCGGTCTGTCTGTTTATCTGTCTGTCTGTCTTGTTGCATTTCTTTGTTTATCTATTTTGATTTCTTGTGTGTTTTTCCTTTATGTTCTTTCGTTTATATGTCTTTCTTTCCTTCTATTTCTTTCTATTTCTATCTCTCTCCATCCATCTTTGTATCCCCATCTATCTATCCATCTATCTATCTACCTATCTACTATCTCTTTCTATCCGTCTTTCCGCGGCATTTTCAACCAAGCATTGACCCAGGACGCCTATTCAGGACAGTTTTTTCGCACGCAATGGCTCACATAGTCCCGCGCTCGCAACCATTCACAAAGCCCCTTCCGTTGACGCAAGATCGCCACACATGGGGGCGCGCGATCGCTGCCTTCAACGCCCTCAGTTCTTCAACCTGCCAAGTACAAAACATACAATCACGCCAAGTGAAAATGATTTTTTTCACCGATGCCTGCAGCTGGTGAGTGTCGAGGTTTGGTTTATCATACAAGTGCCGAACTGGTCTTCCCAGATTCGGCACTTGTATCAACGGAGCAGACTTCACCACAAGACGCTGCCGCGGCCGCGACAACCGCGGACATTTGCCACGCAAGTACCAGATGAATGCAGCTGGTACCCCGTTCTGACTCTTTACGGGTTCGGTTTCCGCCGCTGCTCCAATCTCCTGAAACAAGATACTGTAAAAACACATGAGCGACGCGCTTGAAAAATAGTGTATCACGCGGACCACAGGCTTGGGCGCAACTCTCAGGTGGTGAACCACATCAAACTCATTGGAACCAAGGTAATGGTTAACCTGGGTTGGTAAACCATGAGCGGCACATTTTTTCATAATATGTTATCACAATCAGGATGGCGTCATCCCCAGATCTCCTTGGAGTGAAGTCCACTTTGCGACTTCCTCCTTCGCCCTGCGGAAGTCTTCAAGTGGGACCAAGGGGCTCGGGCTCAGCTCCCCTGTCCACAGCATGAACACTTCTCCGCTGGGTAGCTGCAGCTTGCCGGGTTTCATTGAACTTGAATCCTGCCCAAAACATGGATTCTGGTCTGGATATGTCAGCGCGCAAACAGGCTCTAATCATTACCTTCGCCCAGCAGGATCTTCAGCATCCATGCTTTTTTGCGCACTGCCTCGCCGCAAGAATTCTTGGCCAATCTTGCTTGCTAGCGAGCGCACGGCTTCCGAACCCTTGACAGGAATTCAACAGCAATGGACACAACAGCAACTACAATCATAAACCAAGGCACGCAGGTCACGAGGTAAGCATGTTGCCGGCGCAGGCGCTTTGCAGACGCATTTCGCAGCAGTCGCTGTTGCGTCTCGCCAATGCACTTCATGTAGCTCAGAAACACAAAAAGGACGAACGCAAATGCCAACTGCCAACACCAAAGCAAATGCTTAGATCAAACTCCTATGGGCAACAAAGCGAGCTGATGACACGCACTCATGTTTCAATGCCATGGTCCTGGCATATCTTGACCAGTCACTAAAGTTGCTCACCATAAACGGAACCCCGTTGCAACTTTCAATGGCCTTAGGCAACCGCTGGTAACCCGCTGCAATCTTTCACATATTGGATAAACCTATCAAGCGGCAAACGTTTGGAACCCTGATCCATTGGTTGCAAAACGCTTGATCCACTACTGGCGGGCTCCGCGGCGGAGGCAAAACACTGCGCAGGTTGATCTGCGGAGATGGCCTTTATTTTTGTTGTTGTGGCCAGTGCCATCACCGATGTACTGACCGATGCTCCGACGTATGTATGTATCTATGTATCCATGTATCTATGTATCTTTGTCTCTATGTATCTCTGTATGTATCTATGCATCTATCAATCCGTCTGTCTATCTCTCATTATCTATCTATCTATCTATCTATCTATCTATCTATCTATCTATCTATCCATCTATCTATCTATCTATCTATCTCTATCTCTATATCTATATCTATCTCTATATCTATATCTATCTCTATATCTATATCTATATCTATATAGCTATCATTATTATCTATCTACCTACCTACCTACCTACCTACCTACCTACCTACCTACCTATCTATCTATCTATCTATCTATCTATCTATCTATCTATCTATCTATCCATCTATCTATCTATCTATCTATCTCTATCTCTATATCTATATCTATCTCTATATCTATATCTATCTCTATATCTATATCTATATCTATATAGCTATCATTATTATCTATCTACCTACCTACCTACCTACCTACCTACCTACCTACCTATCTATCTATCTATCTATCTATCTATCTATCTATCTATCTATCTATCTATGAATCCCTCCTACCGTTTGCATAAATTCACCTTTCTATGTAAATATCCGTGTCTCTAGCTACCTCCATTTATATTTGTCTCTATCTCCATCTGCCTACCTCCCGAACACAAAACAATTGAAAACCACTGCGTTTTGCTCCATTCCTATCTGTCATGCAGGCACATCTCTCTCTCTCTCTCTCGACATTTCTTCGGGGCACTACTTGCGGCAACTTCCCACAAGCCGGACGTTTGACTCATTCGGCTTTGGTTGATAACGGCTTTTTTTGGGTGATCGTCGCGAATGACGTATTGATGCTGGAGTGATTATGGCGAAAAATGACTCATGTTGGGGAATACCATGGCTCACAATGGCTGATAGACAATGATAATGGCGCAAAGTAGCTAATACTTAGTGATACCATGATTGATAAGTCTTTGTCCTGCATCATAATGACCAATAGTGGCTATTTCTGGGGAATACCTATTGCAGTTGATCATGGTTTGTTGTGAATGAAAATGGGGACGAATAGCTGGCGCTGGGCAATAAGATGATTCATAACTGTTTATAGCGAGTGACAATGGCGAATGATGGCTAATGCCAGGAACTATTATCAATAGTGGATTATTGTGAATGACACTGGCGAATCGGGGTGAATGCTGAGTAGTACTATGGTTGACAATAGTTTGTAGGGAGCAACACAAGTGGATAATGGCGATTGCGCGGCAATACAAAGATGAATGAAGTTGTTTTACCAAATAAGGGCGAATACCAGGCCAATAATGGCTTGGAGTGGTACAGTAATAATAGCACATGATGGCTACTGATGTATCATAATGTGAGTATAAACCACAATAACAATGGTCGATGATGATGGTTGTCACTAATATTTCTGCTTAATGATGATTGATGATGGTTCATCCAATCTCTTGGTGAAAAAGTTTGGGGAATGTCCGCTTGTGACCAATCATCAGCCGGGAATAAGCAACAGTTAAATGCTTACATAGTGGGAGATCTTCACCAAGAACATATTGGCAACAGCACATCTCCCTAGTCAAGGAGGGGACAGGTTCTGGCACAGGAGACCATACTTTACCTGCTGTCAAGAATGCAAGATTAGGATGGTGTGAGGGCCTCGGTAGTTGGAACAATTCAATGCGCTTGTGGTCTCTGGTAGGCTATTGGTGAAATATCCACTAATCTGATAGGATCAGCGCACTAAAACATGGAGGTTTGGCCACCAAATCAACGTCTGTGTGTATGCGTGCGCGTACGTGAAAACACTTACCCATCATGTGCAAATATAGATTGTGAAATTGCATGATTCCATTTCAGAACATTGAATAAGGAATAATACGCAAAAACTGCGTATAGAACCACTAGCCCACAGGTGTCCATAGATTGTTAGGGCAAACTCACGAACACCTTAGGTTAAAAACTGCAAATTCCCATATAAATCAACACATGTGGGCCCATCATGTGGGGATCGATGGAGTATCAACAATTGGAAGCACATGGAAGCACCATTCTGGTCAACCATCCTGGCAAAAAGAAAACACAACCGGCTTACCGGGCAAAAGAATCACCGATAGGGGCGTCTTTGCACATCAGGGGATATGGCGCCGACAGAAAAATTGAACGAAGTGAATAGACTGGTATAATTTCATTCAAAATTATCCGACATGGAAAGTCAAATATTGCATGAACACATTAAAGACATGACAGTGGGGAAACTCAGGCATTGAATTCACATCGACCATGTCATTCCTACGGTCTGAACACTCAGATCATCTCAAGTTGAGCGGATTCAATCCGTGCAACCCAAAGATCGTTGCCATCCTCAAGTCATCGAAGCGGAGCATAAAGTTTCAAAAATGATCAGACCAAAGAATGCCCATCCCGTGCCAAACCGATAAAGTTTACACCCGAAAAGTGCAAAATTTAATTTCGTCAATCTGGGCTTGGTAATCTGCAGCGTCCAGGAAAACAGGAACAATCCGTTAACAATGCAGGCCTTCGTACATGCGATGCTTGGGCCAGGTTCTATTGCATCCATAAAATGGCATAGGATGTAGCAACTCGCCTTGCAACGAGTCACATCGGATGAACGTTGGATAGGCTTGGTAGATCAATCAAAAACGGTGAGATTGTAGACTCCCGCTTAGCGGATTCTTTTGATAAGATGAAAACAACCTATCTTGGAGGGTCCACGGTGTTTGGAGCCGATTTCAACGATTCAGTAACGCTATCCGTGGCGAGCGCTTCGAAATGACCCCGAAGAAACTGACGAGTGGAAATGATTGTTTCTGAAAACGCATCATCAATGCCAATTTGGACAGGAAAACAACAACGCGAACAAGAACAAGAACAAGAAACTTCAAAAAATGGGTCCAACCCGACTCTGAAAAGTGGCACAAACACAGCGCCATGAGAGCCGGAATAGCACGACCAAGGATCAATACAGCACAGGTTGCAGTTGGGGCCTGGTTGCTATCTGGAAGTGGACAAAAGTTGTGAAGTCTGTGTGCGCAGACATGTGCGAATGGGCAGCGGGGGCAAAGTAATTCAGAGGGGATGTGGGAACAAAATGCAACCGAACAAAAATGAAGGCGGCAAAACTGCACTTGCTGGGAACCAATGTCGAAAGTTCGTGCAAAAATGATTGTCAAACACCTTGCGGCCAACGAACTCTCCTTGTCCATGCATCCCTCATGGGCGCGCGGGGTCTGCTCCAAAGTCCAGGCCAGGTTCGCTACGCTGGCGCATAGGCTTATTGGCCGTGCGCAGATCTGAGGTTTCCAGACACGCATGGTCCACGGGTTGAACGCATGGTTTGACGGCGCAGGCGAGAGGCAAAACGCAGAGCATTGTGGCATTCTTCTGTCGAGGTGGCAACCAAAAGTGATTCGAGATGGCGCAAACTGTGTTGGAAAAAACCGCAGACAATAAGATGATTGGTATGGTCTCTTGCGCCATCCCTTAGAAGCGCCTATATAGTTCTCATGGTGTTTCCCCAAGGGTTTTTGCGTGCAATTCCCGGGTGGAAGATCCTCATAATTAGATTGAGTAATCATCCGTGATCCGACTTAGTTTTGCTCGGCGCTCCAAAGAGGGCGAGAAGGTAACCCAGGTAGCAGTACAAGATCAACGTGTTCATTTTCATCCTACTCTATTCATTATATAAGTAATTCTGTCGGCTACTCATCTCTCTTGGTTGCGCGTGGAGCAAAGTGTTGGCGTGCACCATGCGGTCCACCCCAGTCGCGTCAAGGCACGGAGACATATGGAAAGGTCGGCAGATCCCCTTTCAAACACCTTGGACCTGAGCCGAGAGGATGTCATCCGAGCGCGACAATTCATTTAAGACAATAATTACTGTGTAAATGCTATATATCATATCTGTCCATATATCATATATGTGTCACAATCATGCGTTGATGGTTGCATTTATATAAGTACATATGCTATTGGCACAGTAAGGTCCAAGACACTCAACATGGTGATGAGAACAACAAAAGGAACCCCTGGTAAAGGGGAACGAGAAGGGGACTACAAATGCTTGCCTCACCAATCCACCTGCTGCCCACACGGATCAATTCTATCAACGGCACCTTTCCTATGTTGCAGATCAGAGTGAGGCCCCCAAAGCCGACGAAAACAAGTTGAAGCCTTGAAGGATTTACTTCCACATCTTCATTTTGTCACAGATACACCCTGGAAAACAGAAATACAAGAGCAAAATCATTGGATTGCAGCTTTCAGGGGGCATGCTCTGTTGGGGACATATTTCTAGGCTGAAAGGCAAACTGTTGGTGTTCCACCGGGTGACCCATGGCTCTCCCCAAGGTCGCCACCTCTGGTAACACATTGTCGCCCCCCAAAACTGATACTCCTGCAAACCCAAAGCGGATTCTGGTCCACCTGTCAACAAGTTGTGTTTAGTAAGGGAGATTACTACTGTTTCTCAACCCCAATAAATATCTATATAGAATCATGTTCAGATATGATGTTTTGAATGGTTTTGAGCACCATGAATTATTAATTCTCATAGCCAGTTGCATCTGCATCTCCCATTGAAGCCCAGCGGCAAACCATCGGAGTCACTTGCGGCGGTTGCGAGGGGACTGAAGCAGCTGAAACCTGGAGGGGGTGGTGCTCACCATGGAACCAACCTGCTGGATACCAAGCTGGTTAAGCTGGAAGAAATCACATGAAATCAGGGTGGGAGAGCAAGATAGAAATCAAGAAATCACCATCAAAGAAACATAGAAGTCACCATCAAAACATAGAATAGTGCTGGATTAGCAATAAAGAAATCACCATCAAAGTGCGATCTAACATGTTGCTATGGGCTGTCCGTAAACCAGGGCACCAAACATGGTGTGGTTCGCAGGGAAACTACCAGAAGTAATGGGGTCTCAATGGATGGAGTGACTTGTGTTTCCAGTCGTTTTCATGTCATTTTGGTCTAAATCTTCAAACCTCTGTGCAATCCTACC
Organism: Symbiodinium kawagutii; assembly: GCA_009767595.1. Classification (NCBI taxonomy): domain Eukaryota; class Dinophyceae; order Suessiales; family Symbiodiniaceae; genus Symbiodinium; species Symbiodinium kawagutii. The sequence goes on from VSDK01028829.1 coordinate 692,954, forward strand.
TTGAGCAATGATTCCACCAGGTATCATAATCATTTCCCAGTAGTGAGGTCCGTCGTCAAAACCATCCAATATGATTGAAAATCCGGAGCTTAGACGAGCTACCGTCCAAATTGCTACGATTGGTTTCAATGGCTGATGAGCGAAAAGGGGAGGTCGATTCGCTGAATACCAAACATGGCAAGTGCTCAGCAGTGCTGGCAAACATTCCTCACTGGCAGCAAATATTTTACCCACCTAAAAACTAGAACCCTGCCATCCGAAGCAGCTTGCTTTCCACAAAGGTGTTTGACCCCAAAGGTTCATCGAAGTCATGCATTGGGGACATCCAATAAAGCTGATCGGTCGAGTCCTGCCAATCTCAAGGTGCTGTTGACTATGGCAGTTTGCATGCCACTGGTCAGTCAATACAGCTGTACACCCAGAAGATAGCTACACGAAGATAGACAGAGACAGACAAAGACACAAACAGGTAGATGCTGGGCTGAAGACCCCATTGTCTCGCACTGTTTGGGGGATTTTATGCTAATGCATATAAATGTATGTACGCACAGCACATGTAAGCAGTTTCATATATTTCTGGTTGTGGGCTACTGTCAGGAATAGTCTCGTTCTCATTGGCAAATCGATAAGACTGAATCAGCATGCATTTCAGCTTTTGTGCGTGATTCCAGAGTATAGGACGAAGGTGTGCAAACAGTATCTCGCAAATACACAAATGTGAATGTGCAGATGTATAGATCAAAGAACATTCGCCAGTACACACATTTATGCACGCACAATTAGCGCTGTGTACCATGTGTACAAATATGCAAACATGGATGCAGGCAGGCATGCATGAATACAGACAGACAGAAATGGCATTAGATTGGATTGATTGCTTGTTTCGTTACATTGCAGTACACTAGATGCGTGCAAGCTTGTGAAATGTAAGCACCTTTATACCCATGTGCAAACATTGAATTGTGTGTGTGTGAATAAGTTGTATGTATGTAAAACAAGTTCAAGTGAATGGATTTGTGTCAATCCTATGAGGATGCACATAGATTGATTGATAGATAGACAAATAGATAGATAGGTAGGTAGATAGATAGAGAGGTAGATAGATAGATAGATAGATAGATAGATAGATAGATAGATAGATAGATAGGTAGGTAGGTAGGTAGATAGGTAGGTAGGTAGATACGTAGATAGGTAGGTAGGTAGGTAGATAGGTAGGTAGGTAGATACGTAGATAGGTAGGTAGGTAGGTAGGTAGATAGGTAGATACGTACATAGGTAGATAGGTAGATACGTACACAGGTACATAGGTAGATAGGAGATAGGTAGATAGGCAGATAGGTAGATAGATAGGCAGATAGGTAGATAGGTAGATACGTAGATAGATAGGCAGATAGGTAGATAGGTAGATAGATAGATAGATAGGTAGATAGATGGAGAGGAAGAGAAGCAGAGAGGTAGATAGGTCGATAGGTAAATAGGTAGATAGGTAGATAGGCAGATAGATAGATAGATAGATAGATAGATAGATAGACAGATTCATGTTTAAACATGTGTTGACAAAATCTAAACTTTTCCAACAGTTCGCCATACATACGTCTCATATACATGCACGTTGTCCTTACTGTAAGTACCTGAACCCCTAATACCTCCCCACCAATAACACCATACTATGTTGTTTCCTTCCGCCTACTGAAGATTCAGATCATCCAACAAAATGGCAGTCGGAGATTTAGGCGTACATCTGATATAATACATACGTATATCTAATTATGGAAATGTCTGCATACACCCACCTACAGTAAATGTCTTTGCAGTGCATATCATCCATTCAACATGACTCAACTCTCTCTACATATCTATATACATGCATACTGAATGATCTGCATACATAGATATATGGCTGCGTGTCAGTTCACACTTAGTCCCCTTGGTTCCCCCATTTTGATTTTCCCCATCATACTTGGCGATTATCCACCATTTGTTGGCTGATTTATATTGACCCATAGCCATATGTCCAACAACTAGTGGTTGTTCAACCTTTATTGTTGCTTACTCTCCCCTATTATCAACCATTATTAACGGTTTTAATCCCTATAAAACTATAAAACCCTATTATTACCCGCCAACCAGTAGATCTATGTCCAACACACTGGCCCCATCGTAGTCGAAGTCGCCGCCTTGCTGGGCTCAGAGGGCTCCACCTTGAGCTCCTGTGCCAATTCAGCCACCTCACAAGCCAGGCCCCAGGGGCAGTGAAGGACAGTGAGGCGGCCAAAAACGACACCAGTGAATCACTAGTTATTCGTAGGATTTAGTAGGTATATGATTGGTACATGATAGTATATGATTGGTATGTGATTGGTATATGATTGGTATACGATTGATATATGATTGGTATACGATTGATATATGATTGGTATACGATTGATATATGATTGGTATACGATTGATATATGATTGGTATACGATTGATATATGATTGGTATACGATTGATATATGATTGGTATACGATTGATATATGATTGGTATACGATTGATATATGATTGGTATACGATTGATATATGATTGGTATACGATTGATATATGATTGGTATACGATTGATATATGATTGGTATACGATTGATATATGATTGGTATACGATTGATATATGATTGGTATACGATTGATATATGATTGGTATACGATTGATATATGATTGGTATACGATTGATATATGATTGGTATACGATTGATATATGATTGGTATACGATTGATATATGATTGGTATACGATTGATATATGATTGGTATACGATTGATATATGATTGGTATACGATTGATATATGATTGGTATACGATTGATATATGATTGGTATACGATTGATATATGATTGGTATACGATTGATATATGATTGGTATACGATTGATATATGATTGGTATACGATTGATATATGATTGGTATACGATTGATATATGATTGGTATACGATTGATATATGATTGGTATACGATTGATATATGATTGGTATACGATTGATATATGATTGGTATACGATTGATATATGATTGGTATACGATTGATATATGATTGGTATACGATTGATATATGATTGGTATACGATTGATATATGATTGGTATACGATTGATATATGATTGGTATACGATTGATATATGATTGGTATACGATTGATATATGATTGGTATACGATTGATATATGATTGGTATACGATTGATATATGATTGGTATACGATTGATATATGATTGGTATACGATTGATATATGATTGGTATACGATTGATATATGATTGGTATACGATTGATATATGATTGGTATACGATTGATATATGATTGGTATACGATTGATATATGATTGGTATACGATTGATATATGATTGGTATACGATTGATATATGATTGGTATACGATTGATATATGATTGGTATACGATTGATATATGATTGGTATACGATTGATATATGATTGGTATACGATTGATATATGATTGGTATACGATTGATATATGATTGGTATACGATTGATATATGATTGGTATACGATTGATATATGATTGGTATACGATTGATATATGATTGGTATACGATTGATATATGATTGGTATACGATTGATATATGATTGGTATACGATTGATATATGATTGGTATACGATTGATATATGATTGGTATACGATTGATATATGATTGGTATACGATTGATATATGATTGGTATACGATTGATATATGATTGGTATACGATTGATATATGATTGGTATACGATTGATATATGATTGGTATACGATTGATATATGATTGGTATACGATTGATATATGATTGGTATACGATTGATATATGATTGGTATACGATTGATATATGATTGGTATACGATTGATATATGATTGGTATACGATTGATATATGATTGGTATACGATTGATATATGATTGGTATACGATTGATATATGATTGGTATACGATTGATATATGATTGGTATACGATTGATATATGATTGGTATACGATTGATATATGATTGGTATACGATTGATATATGATTGGTATACGATTGATATATGATTGGTATACGATTGATATATGATTGGTATACGATTGATATATGATTGGTATACGATTGATATATGATTGGTATACGATTGATATATGATTGGTATACGATTGATATATGATTGGTATACGATTGATATATGATTGGTATACGATTGATATATGATTGGTATACGATTGATATATGATTGGTATACGATTGATATATGATTGGTATACGATTGATATATGATTGGTATACGATTGATATATGATTGGTATACGATTGATATATGATTGGTATACGATTGATATATGATTGGTATACGATTGATATATGATTGGTATACGATTGATATATGATTGGTATACGATTGATATATGATTGGTATACGATTGATATATGATTGGTATACGATTGATATATGATTGGTATACGATTGATATATGATTGGTATACGATTGATATATGATTGGTATACGATTGATATATGATTGGTATACGATTGATATATGATTGGTATACGATTGATATATGATTGGTATACGATTGATATATGATTGGTATACGATTGATATATGATTGGTATACGATTGATATATGATTGGTATACGATTGATATATGATTGGTATACGATTGATATATGATTGGTATACGATTGATATATGATTGGTATACGATTGATATATGATTGGTATACGATTGATATATGATTGGTATACGATTGATATATGATTGGTATACGATTGATATATGATTGGTATACGATTGATATATGATTGGTATACGATTGATATATGATTGGTATACGATTGATATATGATTGGTATACGATTGATATATGATTGGTATACGATTGATATATGATTGGTATACGATTGATATATGATTGGTATACGATTGATATATGATTGGTATACGATTGATATATGATTGGTATACGATTGATATATGATTGGTATACGATTGATATATGATTGGTATACGATTGATATATGATTGGTATACGATTGATATATGATTGGTATACGATTGATATATGATTGGTATACGATTGATATATGATTGGTATACGATTGATATATGATTGGTATACGATTGATATATGATTGGTATACGATTGATATATGATTGGTATACGATTGATATATGATTGGTATACGATTGATATATGATTGGTATACGATTGATATATGATTGGTATACGATTGATATATGATTGGTATACGATTGATATATGATTGGTATACGATTGATATATGATTGGTATACGATTGATATATGATTGGTATACGATTGATATATGATTGGTATACGATTGATATATGATTGGTATACGATTGATATATGATTGGTATACGATTGATATATGATTGGTATACGATTGATATATGATTGGTATACGATTGATATATGATTGGTATACGATTGATATATGATTGGTATACGATTGATATATGATTGGTATACGATTGATATATGATTGGTATACGATTGATATATGATTGGTATACGATTGATATATGATTGGTATACGATTGATATATGATTGGTATACGATTGATATATGATTGGTATACGATTGATATATGATTGGTATACGATTGATATATGATTGGTATACGATTGATATATGATTGGTATACGATTGATATATGATTGGTATACGATTGATATATGATTGGTATACGATTGATATATGATTGGTATACGATTGATATATGATTGGTATACGATTGATATATGATTGGTATACGATTGATATATGATTGGTATATGATTGGTATGTGATTGGTATATGATTGGTATAGGATTGGTATAGGATTGGTACATGATGGGTATATGATTGGTATATGATGGTATATGATTGGTATGTGATTGGTATATGATTGGTATATGGTTGGCATATGATTGGTATATGATTGGTATATGATTGGTATGTGATTGGTATATGATTGGTATATGATTGGTATGTGATTGGTATATGATTGGTATGTGATTGGTATATGATCGGTGTATGATTGGTACATCATTGGTATACGATTGGTAAATGATGGGTATATGATTGGTATATGATGGGTATATGGTTGGTACATGATGGGTATATGATTGGTATATGATTGGTATATGATTGGTATATGATTGGTATATGATTGGTATATGATTGGTATATGATTGGCATATGATTGGTCTATGATTGGTACGAGATGGTATATGATTGGTATATGATTGGTATATGATTGGTATATGATTGGTATATGATTGGTATATGATTGGTACATGATTGGTATATGATTAGTATATGACTGGTACATGATTGGTATATGATTGGTATATGATTGGTACATGATTGGTATATGATTGGTATATGATTGGTACATGATGGGTATATGATTGGTATATGATTGGTACATGATTGGTATACGATTGGTATATGATTGGTATGTGATTGGTATATGATTGGTATATGATTGGTATATGATTGGTACATGATTGGTGTATGATTGGTACATCATTGGTACATGATTGGTATATGATTGGTATATGATTGGTATATGATCGGTATATGATTGGTATATGATTGGTATATGATTGGTGTATGATTGGTACATCATTGGTATATGATTGGTATATGATGGGTATATGATTGGTATATGATTGGTATATGATTGGTACATGATGGGTATATGATTGGTATATGATTGATATATGATTGGTATTAGTTTGCTAGGCCATTAGTTTTTACATAGGTGTTTTGTAATTGTGGACATGAAGAATCAATAGTGGTGTCGCATAATAGTGAACCACTACTGGATGAGCAGTCAATATTTTTTAGTTCATATACAATAGTTTGTCATGAATTCACAAAGAACAATTGTACAATGGTGATACAGGTTGAGAAGGACTATCAAAATCTATCACTGGTCATATCATATCCATATTGCCTTCAACTTTATACCATACCTACTACAACTAACGTTGACCAATCATTGCTAGTGTATTCACCAGCAACGGTTTCAAAATACGTCTTGGTGAACAATGGCTATCATTAATGATAGGTGACGGTCAAACAATCATATATGATATATCTACATAGGTTCATGCCTATTCACCAGCTGGTAAACAAAAGCGCCATCGGTTTACAATCGGTATATAATCGGTTTTACCATTGTTCACAAGCGAAAAAACAATGGGAAACAAAGTTTATAAACACAAAATTACCATCGCAACTTGAGCGCAAGTTGAAAATACCATCGTTTCGGCCTTGGATTTTCCATGGGATCTCACCCTGCCTGTGGGGCCGCCATGCTACTGGACATGCGCCGGCCACTGCCGCGCCGAGCTTCGGGTGCCTGCGATCCACCGTGGATGGTGGATTAAGCTGTGGTTGATGGGTGATGCTGTGGTTGACCATAGTGGTTGACCATGAGTAGTGATTAGCAACTGTGATCAACTAGTGGTTAAAAATAATTGATCATACTGGTTCATCATAGTGGTTGATCATAGTGATTGATCATAGTTCCTAATCTCTAAGCATGGTTGATAGTGGTTGATCATGACTACAGTTCCAAACTGTTGATGGTGGTTTACAATATGCTGCAAGGGTTGATGTTGGTTTGTGAGGGATGTTTTGGAATCATGTGCCAGGGTGAATAGTGGTTTGTGTTGGTTTCTAAGTGGTAGCAGTGGTTAATCATGGGAGAATAACCATTGGCGATGATGGCTAAGAAAATTGATGTTGCTTAATCACGGTTGCTTATCAACCAATAATCATCAACGGTACACAATCTTTGTAGTGGTTGATAATTGTCAGTGGCACAGTGGTGCTTGTGGAACAGTAATAATGGTCACTAACCTCAGGAAAAAAACCAAGAATAGTGAGGGCTAGCTGGAACACTTCCAGGAATAATCTGGTGGATGTACTCACCCTGTACCCTTGGCGAACCCAAGGGTATGGGCCACAACCAGCAATGCGGGAACACCAATCGTTGACTGGTGCCAAAAAGGGATACAACAATGGAGATCAACCAACGATGGAACCAACCGTTCCAAGAAGTAGATCAACCACCCAGCCGTGGGTCTCAAGAAATGTGGTACGAGAAAATCGACAAAATGAATCGTTATGTTACTGCTATTAGCCGAAGGATCATGACTTAGATGTTGGAGAGGAGATTAACTACTCATTGACTGGCTGTTGGAAACCAGTCAGTTTGTTTGGGTAATAACTTCAGCCAGTGACGATTCCAACTCAAGCTGCTTTCCAGTAGCTCAAACTGGAACGTATCAACTCCAGCAATCCTATGACTGGGAAGCCAATCATCTATCGTACAATATCCTGACAACCGATAGTGCTGATATCATCCAATCATGTCTATACAAATCAGCAGTAGAGAGTGTCTGCATCAAACTAGAAGAATGTCAAGTTTGATGGCTGAAGCAGGCACGACTTGCGGAAAACCACTCGTTCCACTGCTGAGATTCCGACCAACTTGGCGGCTGAGGCCTTGGGCAGGGACCGTTGGTAATTCATTAACCAAGGGGACTGCGATACTCATTGTATTTATCAGGGCGAAAGGGGGTACCCATCAGCATAGGGGCTTGATGCTCTACCAAACCGCTGGTTGCCGGTCCCATTGAATGATCCTTGTGTGATTGTGGGTTGGGGGGTACCAGAGCCATCCATCAAATATCCACAATGACACTAAAAGATACAGCTGCCGAGTAATAGATTTGATACACCAATGGCAGAAATCATTGACCCAAAGCTATAGTGTATAACTAAGATACCCAAAGCCAAAGTAACATATTTGATCCACCCATGGCTGGTTGAGACCCTACAATCAACCACCTAAGTGCAAACCCACAGGCCACGCCTTTGCTGCAGCCGCAGCCGCCGCCTTCGCGCTGCAAAAAAAAAGGTGCCACAGTCAATGAGTTGATCAGCACTGCAAACACTTGGTGGGCTGACTCCTCAACTGCGGAAATTAACTCCAGCAAATGATCTATATAACTATGTATATATGTATATACATATATATATATCGATATTTATTTATAATATATATATACAATTTAAAATCCTATATATATCATGTCATTATATCATATAAATATGATGTATGCTATGTATATGCGTATGTGTATCATTGTGTTTCTATGTATTTACATGGATACATATATATATATAAATATATATATATATGTAATTATATACATTTGGGGATGAGTGGAATTGTTGAATGGAAACACTTGTGATCAATCATGTGCCTTCAAGGATTTGCACGTCATCTATCTTGGATGTATTGCCTGAACCAATGAACGGGATTCTAATACCGAGATGGAGGGAGTAAGCATCCAAGGTTGCTGTCGCAGCCACAATCAGCTTCTATACTGGGTATAGATATGCTTGTCTGCACCCAAAACTGAAACCTCCAGCAGCTTGTGAGGGGACTGCAACCAACTTCCACCCACCCCCTAACAGATTGTTTCATTCCGTGCGTAGGATTTCCAGTCCATCTCTCATAGTAAATCCCTCTATGCAAGTCAGTTCAGGTTGAGGCGTTTGCTACCTATGGCGGGGTACCTTGCTGGATTCCAGAGGCTTTGGCATCAAGCATTTTTCATCCGATTGGGAGAGGATCTACATATGAGCTGCAGTCACTTGCAATGGTCCCCAAGGTTAATAGTCCATATCAAACATCGACGTTAATATGTCAGTAGTCAATATTCAAGGTAAAGGACTCCGGTCTCATTTCTTGGTAACCTGTGCCATCCTGTGCCTGCGTGCTAGGAATACCTGTAGAAAAGAATTGTCAGCTCTGATCTATGATCATCAGGCATGCAGTTCCCACGCGCAGATATAAACAGCAGCAGGTTATAGCAGCAGGCAGGTTGTCAACGCTGTAAAGTTTGTACTCTTCAGGTTCTCCAAACCGCATTTTACGTTTACATCGAGCCTGGAGGGTGAAAGGTATGATCATGGGAGAATTAGTGCAAGGTACACTATTCGGACGTATCCATTGGTCTGGTGCCTGCCTGTGCCAAAGGGTCATACCATCCAGTCAGTGAGACTTTGGAAGCCGAAAATATCTTGATAAATCCTTCATGCCCAATGGTTAGTGTTTTTTGTATTGATCACCTGAGCATCATTGAAAACTCAATCCTGTCTGGGGTCTGGGGTATTGCGGAATGCAACATCATCAACTCGTATGATGAATCGACCCATTGGCGAAGAACTGTTGATGCAGATTAGATTTGTTCACAAGAAGACATTTGCGACCCGCTACCACAGGGCGTTGATACTACTAGATACCACACCATGCGTTGGCGCACCCTTTGAAAGAAATCGTTCTAAGACAAGAGACCATCGCAGGCTGCTTGCTGGGAGTAAGGCAAGAAAAAGTCTCAAGCCCCAAAAGATTACTGGCCCTACCTTTAGTGAAAGAGAAGGGGATGGAGAATTCAGCATTTTGAGTTGTCCGGCGACTGGATCCAACATCCAAAGCTTTCGAAGCTGTCAACAGTGATACCACCAGGGCCTTGTTCTGATTCAATTCCGAAGCAAGGTCAGCAACCTGGCAGCAAATCCGGCCGCCCGGTTGCCAGGTATGAGTACATTGTAATATCGCTGGACATCCCGGATAGTGCAGGATTCTATCCACCAAGAAAACAAGCGGTGGAACACGGTGAAACGATCAAAGATGGCAAAATCACTGTACTGTATCACATGCTTCTGTATGTGGATGCCATGGATTCGGAAGCCATGTTCTATCTTCAAACCCTTCGCATCCTCATGTGACCCGGTAGTCCATTCACAAAAGGGTCTACACTACGCAATCTGTTGGTACTTTATGAGCAAAAACCCGTGAGTGTTGGACAATCAATCGCTATTGCTTTTCAAAACTACCGACTGTGTGTAGTTTAATCATTTTTAATCAAGCATCTTCCTTGGAGTTGGCCATGCGTGGATGCAACAAAGCATTGAAGCATCAGTTGTTCCCGTATCCTGACAGACTTCCCCATGTTTACCATCTGCAGATGTTTACTGTCTCACATGTTGCCCTTGCATTTGAACGTAGATCCAACCTGAGACATGGCACGTACGCAGCTGCCTCGCCTGACTGGCCATCATGCTGCTGGACATGCGGCGTCCGCTCGTCACCTCGGCGGCTCTACCATGTCATGTGGCTGATTGCCATGCGTTCGAATCACCAGCAACCGCCGGTAACTGGTGAAACCACCATCAACATCAGCTACCCCACCACATCCACCACTCACCATGGTAGTAACCATGGTAAGCATCATGGAAAATCATCAGCCACCCTGGGTCCATTGGTCGGTCAGTTCAGCCTGGAACTGCAGTTCCAGGTGTCAGACGCCTGGCATCCCTCCAGCCTTGGTCCAGATCGAAACGGAGGGATCGTGGGATAGTAAGGGATAGCTGTTCTTAGTAACGGGGCCAGTAAGGGATACCAGTGGATCAAGATCTGGCAAATACATGGTCAATATAATCTATCGTTGATGTGTTGGTAAGACATGCTTGAGACATGGTTCACATATGGTTCATAGATGGAAAATAGTTGGTGAATACATTACTAGACACAATACATGATTAAATGAATGATAGTCGATGATGAGAATGGTAGTGATGCAACTCCGTAGTGGAGATGTAGCTCATGGGCGCGCCAAGACTGATTTGAACCTCATCTAGATGCATCTGTCTAAAAATGATTCAGTATGGCGTATAACATGTTGACGGCACAAGGAGGTGGCGGAAGTTTCCTGAAGGGGGTAGCCTATAGGAAGAGAATGGAAGAGAGGGTGATTTGAGATGAAGTGATGGTGTGGATGATGGATGACGATGAAGATGAAGATGAAGATGATGATGATCAAGATGATGATGATGATGATGATGATGATGATGACGATGTTGATGATGATGATGATGATGATGACGATGAGGATGATGATGATGATGATGGTGATGGTGATGGTAATACTGATGACGATGACGATGACGACGACGATGACGATGACGATGACGATGACGATGACGATGACGATGACGATGACGATGACGATGACGATGACGATGACGATGACGATGACGATGACGATGACGATGACGATGACGATGACGATGACGATGACGATGACGATGACGATGACGATGACGATGACGATGACGATGACGATGACGATGACGATGACGATGACGATGACGATGACGATGACGATGACGATGACGATGACGATGACGATGACGATGACGATGACGATGACGATGACGATGACGATGACGATGACGATGACGATGACGATGACGATGACGATGACGATGACGATGACGATGACGATGACGATGACGATGACGATGACGATGACGATGACGATGACGATGACGATGACGATGACCATGACCATGACCATGACGGTGACGATGAGGATGAGGATGAGGATGATGATGATGATGATGATGATGATGATGATGATTGATGATGAGTATGGTCATGATGTTTCTCAATTCTCGTTGGAACATGTTGGAACATCAAAAACATCGCAAAACCACATGTCTTTGAGGGTTTTGACTCGCAAATGCGCGTGTTGCCACAGCGCCCCGTACTTTTTGCAGATCTGATCTTCCAGAAGTGGTTTTACAATTTCGACTTGGAAACGCACGTTTCGCCACAGCGCCAATGCGCTTTTTGCTGGCCTCATCTTCCAAAAGCGGCTCGACGCCATCAGTTTTCCATGGATTTGACTTGCAAATGTGTGTGTCCCAGAGCCGCGTGCAATTCCTGCCAATCGCTTTCTCGACTGACCTCCAAACGTCCAAAGCCGTTAAACCATCCTGGAGAACGAAACAAATACAATATGTCGCGCCATTCCTATCAGTCACGGACACACAGATCTTTGATCTTCCCTCTGATCTGACCAACTGTCTGCTTCAACTTTCCATAAGTCGGACGTTCGACTTCCAAACTTCCTTCGAATAGTATGTACTATTTGGGGGAACTGGTACGGTAGCAACAACATGTCTGGTTGCTGACGAACCCCCTGCAGATTGTTGACGAATCACAGCAAGAAAGTGATTTCGGGCTGAAGGCTGCGGCCAAGAGGAAACCAAAGCCTCTGCTTTCAACCATGTTCTTCAACTAATTTTCTCAACATTTCTCCGCCATTTTCAATCCTTCTTCTCAATTGGAAAATATTTAAGACGATGCGCCCAAAAATATATTTGCCCATCCCACCCTCTCGAGTCAGCTCGACAGTTATGTGATGATTGCTAGTAATCTGTGGGAATTGTGCGGTGGTTAGCAGGATATTGTGTGGGTTTCGAGTCCATCAATCCGAGATTTCACACATGATTTCCATTGATTTCACATTTACGATGGTCACAGCCTTCAGAACCACGCAAAAACAGCATATCCAGGGTTGGTGCATTTTCAAGCTCCGCCCCTTGTTTCCTGGGTTGACATTCTTGGATGGCCTTTTGACCACCACCCAAACCAGCCAATGGTGAGGTCACTATTGTTGGGCCACGGCCATCACCCAATTGATCATAGGTTGCTTCTATCAACAAACAATAATCAATTATGTACAAGTGTGTGGTGAGATTGGAAAGCAGTATGTCACACCACTTGTAGTGGTTTGATTGAGTCTACCACGTTCGATCGGTCTGAATAGATGCATGTTGGCCCAAATCGTGTGGGCTTGTTGGAACCAATGATTGGTAAAAAATGACCCTCTTAGATCGACAGATGCTCTTGGTTGCCACTATCCCTGCCTCCTCCACGGTGAGCGAGGTTCTTGGGGGCGCCAAGGGAGCATGCTTCAACTGAGCAGCCAGTGGCCAGTGGTTGTTTCCGATCAGTATTAGGGTCAATCAAAAGGATTGTGATTCGGCACAAATCCACACAGGACACAGGGATTTAGTTGGGACAGAAACTAATCGGGGTCAAAAACAAAAAGGGTGGTCAGAGAAGCCGGTGGTACAAGCATGCTCTGGCTTCTCCAGTTCTCAGCAAGTTTGAGCACGGCGTGAGTCAATGTATGTGTAAATAAAGCCACCTTTTGTATCAAATGATGTGCACCACATCAAATAGTATTGTTGTAGGACTCGATTTTCACAGAACTTGGGGGAGTTCACGACATTGCTTGAGTAGCGCCAAGTACTGCCTGAAATCTAGATGTTCGATCAAGCATTTGCCTACACCGGTGGTGAAAAGATCAAACAGCCATTCCCAAAGTCAACATGGCGGGCAGGAGATAGTTGGATGGGTTGATGACTGAAACACCCCAAGAGCCCATCAACTAGGCTTGTAACACAGCAAGAGGAGGCTCCCCTACCTTCACAGCACCCCGAGGAGATTGCTCCCTTGCTCCGTTGAAATCATCATCCCCACAGTGCCACAGGCACAGAAATATGACTATTTTGATGATTACGGTCTGAGCATGCCGCACTGCTTGCTGCAATCTGCATGCATACACACATGCATATTTTTAGTATGATGCGAATCATGGCTTGCGTGACTATGCAGAAATATACATATGTGCTGTGCTTATTAAAACCCTCCAAATAAAGCCCTCCTTTAAAGCTCAGACCCCACTCATTCATCACAACCCCACAAAACTCACGCTGGCAACTTGGCCGGCCTCCCTGAAGGTCCAGCATTTATCGATGCACATGACTGGTTTGATGTTAGTGCCACAATGATGGTAGCTGTCGCAGCGGAAGATCACTGCAGGTCCTGCCTGGTAAGCTGCCAACTCAGCTGCTTTGCCCCACTGACCACAGCCGCGAGCACCAAAACCTCAAGGCTTTGAGTCTCTGCCATCAAGCTTAAACCATTGGTAACTCTGGGGGCAGGCCCAACAATAGCAGTGTGAATGGAAAATAATCTTAGAGATTAAAACCATCCGCCAACCCTGGCCTATGCCAAGGCAGGGGCGGCGCCTGGGACCACCGGAGGTGTGGAAAGTTTGTTCATTTTTGCCATTGCGAGGGCCGCATGTTCAAACCTGCCGTTTGCCAGGCTTCAAGAGCCTAAAACCCTCGCGGCAGCTTCAATCAGCCGCGCCAAGGCCATCAGTTCAAAATGAGTCTATTTCCCACCATCAGCATCTATCAGAATCTATCAACCACGAATAATGGCATAGAAACAGTCCTTTTCTGAGTGAGAGTTGGGATTCACTTCCTGAAAAATCCTGATGGGAAGTGAGAATAGACCAGTCTGATGCAAAGAGCTGCATAATAATGCGGAATACAACGATGGCTTATGATCCATGACCCGTTCATCCTATGCGATACATTAGTAAATGACGGAATCATTACAACCAAAAAACTAGTAATGGGTATACACGTGTCTATATCAATACCGGGTAGTTCAGAAAAAACAGCCATCCGAGATGAACCACCGCTAAGACAATGGCAACCCCTTGCACCCCGATGTCAATGTTGACGGTAAGGCTGCCCGCAGCAAGAGCAGAAATGGCTGTTTTTTTTGAACGCCGCCAGCGACCCAAAAATTCCACCAACATTGAAAAAGGGAAAGGGGGAACGGGGGCGTAACAACTTTCACCTGTGTTTTTGAAGGATGGCTGTTTTTTGTGAACTACCCGGACTCAAGGTCAAGATGTATGTCACCTGCTCCGCAGGTGACACACATCTTGACCTTCAGTCCGGGAAAGTTTTAATGGCAAGACTGAGTTGTCCCTGGCGGCATTTGCTCCACATATCTTGGACAAGATAAATTGCTCCCTAGCCTGTGAAGCACGACGGAGGACGCATTTGACCATCCTGTTTGGAAGTCTTGGCCCTGCCCTTGACGCGCGCCGGGAGGCTTGACGTGCCTGATGTGGTTTCACCTGGCCCTGCCATGGGATTGACAGTCAACATAACAATCAACATACAGTCAACATACAGTCAACACGACAGTCAACACGACAGTCAACACGAGCACTTTTACTGTAAATTCTCAGCGAAAACGCGTTTCGGGGAAGAAATCCAAGATTTTCCAATATACTAGGACCCTTGGGGCTCCCAATGCTCCAAAATGACATTTCCCCTTTTAAATAGAAGAGAAATTGCTCGTGTTGACTGTCGTGTTGACTGTCGTGTTGACTGTATGTTGACTGTTATGTTGACTGTCAATCCCATGGCAGGGCCAAATGTTGACGGTAAGGCTGCCCGCAGCAAGAGCAGAAATGGCTGTTTTTTTTGAACGCCGCCAGCGACCCAAAAACTCCACGATGGTCAAATGCGTCCTCCATCGTGCTTCACAGGCTAGGGAGCAATTTATCTTGTCCAAGATGTGTGCAGCAGATGCCGCCAGGGACAACTCAGTCTTGCCATTAAAACTTTCCCGGTATGTATATATATGTATATATATATATATATAATCCGCCGACCCCAGCATCTCAGCGGGGGAGCGCGCCAGAGGAG
>VSDK01028840.1:22757-40226 GCA_009767595.1 Symbiodinium kawagutii
GGAATTCTGGGAGAAATCATTGCTGGTCGCCACCCTGGCCTCGTTCAACTATGTTAAGCGGCGCCAGGAAGCAGGCACCGACTTCACATTCCCCGCCGTGTCCAACTTCGCACGCGTCCTGCATAACCGATCCACGGCTAAAAATATTGAGCGCAACAAAGAAATCAACAGCTACCTAGGGTTACCCTGGGCTGTTCTGCTTGTATACTTCCCGATTAGAATGATCCCTAAAGTTGCCGACGGGAGACTGCCAATGCCATCGCCATCCCTCCCTCGTTCACCGGCTATTGACCAAGCCTGTGGGACTGGTCTCATTACGGTTTCATATTTGCAGGCGTTGCGTATCGCAAGGGATGTTTTAAATGCTAAAATAGAGATCAAGTTGCCACGCCCTCAGCCTCCCTCTGACAAGGATTCCACCACGACACGCACACGGCATCAGCCGCCTAGGCCTTTCCCCCAATGCCAAGCGGAGTCCATTCTAGGGCAAGCTCACGCAGCCAACTTCGAAGCGGCCTCGGCAGATGCACTTTGTAATGATTTTTATGCCATCTCACCCTGCCCCACAGAAGAACTGGTAAAGGAGCTCTTCAAACACCCCCTTTGGCATCCCAAGGGCTATGTCCCCTCCCTACCTCAACACTCGCTTGTTGCTTACTACAATGGCGAGGCTCGAGCAGAGGAAGCCATTAACATGGCTTCCGCAAGTACTAGTGAGTGGCTCCAAAGATATGCACGAGTGTCACAAGAATGGTGGCCCAATGTTCAATTTGAGGCACCTCATCAAGTCGACCTGGTGGGCTTGCGTCAATTGGTCCAACGGCAGCAGTCTCACAACGCGCAAGAAACGAGACGAGCCCGGCCTGCCCGTCTTGGGAGTCGCACGCCTACGGACCAGCCATCACAGCAATCGTCAGCTGTTCCCCGCATGACTCAATTAAGAAGCCGTGGCCGTGCTTTCCTTCATCAGTAAGTGTGGATGCAACAAGTCGACGTGACAATGCAGTGGTCTCCCCTTCTTCTCTACTTTCTTCACTTTCTTTTCCTGGCTGGTCCGGACGGTCAGGAGCCTCTTTCCCCTCCCCCGTGGTGTGTCTTGCCTTACCCTGGCCTTTGGCTGGAGTTTGGTTGGTCATCTTCTATCTGTCCCCTTTCCTTTCTCGGCTTTGTCCCCTTCCTCGGTCTGTGTCTTCGAGCTTCCTTCAGTTCCCTGGCCTTTGGCTGGTGTTCGGTGGGTCGCTCCTCCTCTCCTCTTTCCCTCACTTCCTCTTCCTCTCCGCAGCCATTTCTGTAGCCATCTACCTAGCCTTCGGGCTACGGGCGCACGTGGCGTTGCGGTGCTGTTGCTTTGCAGGTTTTCTTGCAGTGGTCTCGAGTGGCTTCTTCCCATTGACTATTCCATTTTTGCTGAATTGGCTCTTTTGCGGGATAACGGCGCTCATGTTCCTTTATTGGAGCATGGCAGATGGCTACTCTAAGCGGATTACGTGCCTTCTCTGACCTCTGTGTTTAAATTTCCATATACCCATCAGTGCCTCCTTTGGGGATATATGGCTGCCATGGCCTTTCTTGCTAGCTTGGCAGGAGCACAATGGGAATGGCTTCAGGGTACAGCGATGGCCGACCACCCATCTTTTCTGCAAGGGCGCCCTTCGACAACTTCCGTACAGGTTAATAGTCTCACTCGGACCTTGCCCGGTAGAACAGTTGATGCCCCAGTGTCGATGGAGGTAATCTGCTTTGGCAACTCCTGTTTTCTTGGTGCTTGGCGGCGTCTTGACGAGCCTTGTGCCTTTGAAGGACGTTTGGCCTCCGCTCTGCGTTCGCCACTCGTCCTTCGGGCACGGTCCTTGACGCCGCTGCCTGGCTCCACCTACATATTGGCTACACATGGTCGTTGTCTTAGGCGACCATCCACTTTCAATTTTCGAATGCTGCTCACGTGATCGGCTTCTCCTTTCACCGCTCAGGCTTTTTGAGAATGGTTTCGACTATTCGCTTCACACAGTATGGAGCTATTCTTACGATACTTTCATTGGCACACTGACACTGGGGTCGCAAGTTTCGATGGTAGGCTGCACTTTTTGTGGCTACTCTTGCGCATGCTTAAGCATGCACATTTCATGGAACGTACGTATGTGGCGATTTTTCGCAACTGCATCTGGTGGATTGTGCTACTTGCTGCTACTTTTTTCGATCCATTTGAAGTATGCTTACAATTTGCAGAGCCTTTACGCCGCTGTCGGATCTTGCTTCCTGCTTACGTTCGGCCGATTTTGTACAGTTTTCTTTAGTGTCACAGTAGGCTAATTAATGTGTTCCATGGATTCGGATCTATGATTTTATGTAGTTTGTACATGTGACCGCTGCCACCAGTGCATAAGCGGCGCCTTCGGAGAAAAAAACAAGGGGGGTAGGCCAGGTGATGAGTGAGTGCGGTCGTTTCACCTAGTTAACGCTTCTTGGTGCCCTGATTTTTTGCGGTTGGTTGGTTCTTTTTGGGGTGGTTCGGTTTGCTCTTGCCGGTTTTTGGTTCCGTTGGTTTCCCCCCGGTTTTTTGGTTTTTGTTTACTTGGCACCTTCTTTCCTTTTTACCTTTGCAGTCTGTACTTGTGACCGAGGCTTAGCGCCACAACGGCATCGCAGCAAGCAAAAAAACAATGTCAAGGTTGCGTTACAGGGGTCCATATTGCCAATCCTTAATCGCATCCATGTGACCACTTTTTTTCAACATGTCAGCGCGTGTTGAACTTAAAACAGGATCGGCACGAAGATGCAAAGGTGCTAACTCGATCAACCGCGCAATGCAATCACCAGACAGTGTATGTATGTATCTATATTTTTAAATATATTACATATATTTAAATAAAAAAATATATATATATATATATAGAGATATATAGATATATAGATATGTATGTATATATATATATAAAAATAAATAAATAAATAAATAAATAAATAAATAAATAAATAAATAAATAAATAAATAAATAAATAAATAAATAAATAAATAAATAAATAAATAAATAAATAAATAAATAAATAAATAAATAAATAAATAAATAAATAAATAAATAAATAAATAAATAAATAAATAAATAAATAAATAAATAAATAAATAAATAAATAAATAAATAAATAAATAAATAAATAAATAAATAAATAAATAAATAAATAAATAAATAAATAAATAAATAAATAAATAAATAAATAAATAAATATGTGTTCAAAAAAATATATCCGCATATCCGCTTTTCTTGTTGGTTATGAATATTATTAACCATTGACCAGATACTCGACGCTATTGCTGGTTGTTGAGGAAAATAAATATTCACAGATTTGGGTTTCTACTCGGCCTCGGGTATTGGGGAAACTCGCAGAATAGAACCTCCCAATCCACCGTTTTTTTTTTGTCACTGCCACGAACCGGCGCCTGCACGTCCTTGGGTTTATCACATGCCTAAGGGCACCATAATTTTGATTGCTTGTTAAGATATTTGGGTAGTTCATTTTCAAAAGCTGTCGACTGAGAATGTCGAACACGAGTGTGTGTGTGTGTGTGTGCAAGTATTCGGTCAATGGTGCATGGCTCAGACCCTGACACTGGTGATGTGCTTGAGCCCAGAGGACGTCAACACATTGCACGACAAAGGTGAAGCATTGGGAAACATTTACGATTCAAAAAAAATGTGGATATGACTTGATATCACTTGATATCACATTTTTGAGCTGGATAAAAAACAATTTTTGCGTGGGTGGGCAGAGCCATGATGAAAGCACTGGTGAGTTGTCCTTCTCGTACGTTTCTCAGACAGTTTCCAGTGAAGTGAAGAAAGTCCGGTCTTCAATAGTAGTTAAACATGTGGAATGATCATGTTAATGTTTGACCATCATTATTATCCACCATGAACATGATTATTCACCACGGTTAAACTACTAAGCCACTGCTATTGTAGGTCTGAAAACTACAAACCAGATTCGCTGTTCTTAACTCATGTTGTTGTGTCTTTCATGGCGGAAATCCCACACCGCAAATTTCAGGTTTCGGTGAATCTCAAAGCCCGGGAACCAGACCTCCGAGGCTCTGGATGTGCAGGGAAGATGTCATGAAATCCGGTCAGAATCGTGGTTAGTTTCACCCTACAAGGTAGCCCTGTCAATGTTTGGAAATTGTTGACAATGATGATTGATAATTATTGGATATCACTGAAATACATCCATGGTTATGAAACCTATCAGGTAGCTGCATGAACCCCTCTAACCATGGAATTTTGCCAGTTATGATCTCGAATCTCTGCGGATGCACATCCAAGTATCGGCAGGCAAAATGCGTGCTGAATTCTTGCAAAGATTTTCAGCCTTTGTTCCATCGTGATTTCATCCTTATCTCCCTTTGTCCCTGGCTGTCGCACTTTGTCCCCCTTCTTCTTTGTGAAACATTGATTGTTCTTGTCAACCGTTTGTCTCCCACTTGCCTCCCTATGTTTTCCGCATTGTCTCCTTTCTTTGCTTGAAAGGGGTCCTGTTCCACAGTTATTTGGTTGATGACGGCCTGTGTCCCGCCAACTTGTATCCCTGTGTCTTTCAATCTTCTTCCGTAAAGACGTCCTGTTCCACCTTGGTCTCGCCGGCTGATCTCCCACTTGTCGCCCAATGAATTTTCTTTCAAATAGATCTCCTGTTCCAATACACAACTTGATTGTCTCCTTTTTTCTTTTGTCCACACAGAGATCGTTCCTGTTCCAGTATGATTTTCACTGCTGGCTTGTCTTCTCGGCTCTTTTCCATTCTCAGTTGTGCTCATCCAGGAGATCCTGTTCCACAATGATTTTACCTGGTGACACCCACCTGCACTTGGTATTTGTCTCCCAAGATTGTCTAGCTTATCTCTTCTTTCTGATTTGCGCCGCTTTGCGCCTAGTGCGGAGCACCTTGGGAGCGGCAACAGATGTCCGCTCATCAGATGTCCTCTCTAACATGATTTGTTCCGAAACAGGAACCGGCTGGTGGGGTTCTCACTTGTCGGATAGGAAGGGCTCTTATTCCTCATCATGTCCCGTCATCCTTCATCAAAACTCATCATTTCCTATCGTAACCCATCATCCTCACTATCCCTCATCGCACCTCGCACTCTATGCCTCAGCAAACTTTGTTGTTTGCTTTCATTGCTTTTCCCATACTGTAAGTGCCTAATCATACCTCAGCATACCTTCATGGATAATTTTTGTTCCTACCCCTTCTGGTTTCTAATCATTCCATTTGGGATGGGATTATCTCATCATACCTCACGAAAGTGATGCTGAGTGCTTCTTTGTATCGGAGGGTCATCTCAAATCACTGTTGACCGTTGTAAGTTTTTGCCTTGGTGTCACCTTGAGGGAGGTGGGTCACCGACTCGATGACTTGAGCTTTCCTGTTTTGGGTCAATGTCGATGTACTGTTTCCAGGGTAGAATGTTTGCTGCTTGTTTGGCACTCTGCTGGTGCCAAAACGGTTTACCAATAAATGTTCCGTCAATGCACCGAGCGAGGCAAGTTGGAAATGTCTATGGACGCAGTGGTCATTTTCAATATTGGCAAAAAACGCAAATCCCTTTGATCTGCTTGGTGGTGGCGAAGGCTCGCAGATCGAAAGTGAAGCGATGTGGTGAACAGAGTGAACGGAGCGAACAGAGTGAAGAATACAAACGACTTGGCTATTCAGTGTTGGAAACAGCGCTTCCTGCAGACGTTGCCTCAAACATGTTGGCGGATTTCGAATCTGATTTGTCAAGCTGGGCTTCAGATTGTGACTTGGACCGTGAGACTTACTTGGGAGTTGTCAACAAATGGAGTCACTGGAATTCCCGTGTGGCAGTGATGACTGAGCAGATCGCACCTATGTTACGGCCACGTGTTCAAGAAGTTCTTCAGTCTGAGGCATGGCCCGTTGGTGCCACGATCTTTCGAAAGTCATCTCAAGCTTCCAGGGGCACTCATGCGCATCAAGATTTGTCCTATGCGTGGCGTCCAGGATCGCAGCTCTTTAGCTGCACAACTTGGGTGGCTCTGACTCCAGCAAGTGCTTCGCCACTTGAAATGCTGCCGGGTTCACATCGACATGGTCTCGGGGCAGCAGTGGACTTTTTGGAACCTGGGTTTCAAGACAGGGCAAGCAGCCAAGAATGGAAAGAGAACGCTGTGACTCTTGAAGTTGAGGCAGGAGATGCAATTCTGTTTGATTCGCGGCTGTGGCATAGTGCAGCCCCATGTAGGTCCAATGCCTTACGTGTGGCCCTGGCAATCATTTGGGCCACACCGGCAGGACCAGATGGAACCACAGAGGGGACATATCCCAGATGGCCTGTCAGTGCCATACCTCCACCTGCACTTGTACCCAAAGACGGTTTTGGGATGGATACAGTGGGATCTCAATTGAAGATTGCTTTGCGGTGGTTGTTGGGTGAGGAAGATTTGCATTCTGCCAAAGACCTGATTCATGCAATTCTTCAACCCCAGAATGCAAAGCAAAGCAAACTGCAAGAGCTTCCAGATCCAGAATTGGCCAAGCAGTTGCTCCGGAAGTTTTTGGAGATGCGCCAAGCAGTTCTTCGTCATGGTGCCGCGGGCCAAAATGGTGGGCTTTTTGAAGCTCTCTATGAAACCGTGATTTTGCCAGTCAAAGCTTTAAAAGAAGGAGAGCTGAAGCAAGCTACCCAAGCTTCAAAGGCCGCAAGTCCTATAAGCAAAATGGCGGATGGAGAAGAGAGCAACAGCGGTGTCGGTGATGTCAAGCGATGGTTGCAGGACTGGGCCAAAGAGACATCGGGCGTGTTAGCCTTGGTGCTTTTTGGATCCCAAGCTTCACCAGATCAGATGGTGGCAGGGAGTGACATTGATCTTTGTGTTCTTTGTGAGTCATCGCATGACCTGATGAGAGTTTTGGCCAATGCGCTTGAAACGCAATGGTTGAATGGGCAAGGCGTTTGCATCACAGACGTTGAAGAACAAAAACTCTTCGTATTGATTCCTCACGGTGATGGGGTGTTGGCCATGGATTGCTTCGTGGTTGAGGATTTCCAGAAAGTGCAAAAGTTCTTGGCCACAAGTGTATCTCCAGAGAGTTGTGCAGAAGCAGTCTTGTACGCTCGGGATTATGATGCAGTGCGGCAGCAGTTGCTTGGGACTCTACCAAAGCCAAGAGCTTTGCGTGATGTCCAACACCTTTCTCTTGAACTTCGAAAGGTGTTGGTAACCTTCCTGCAATCCTTTGAGCGTGCATCCGCCAAAACACTTAGGGGTGACCACTGGCAAGCATTCTTCTACCGTTTCATCCTCTATGATTGCCTGGTGAAGTTGCAATACATGGAAAGCGGTGGTTACCAACATCTGTACCTTCCTAAGTGGGTGTTTCACACGCTTTCCAGCGATGGGCAGCGCAGGTTGCAATCAAGCTTGGATCCTGGTTTTGCAACTGATAGAAAGTGGCACACCCACGGCGGGAGCCCATTGATGTTGATAGCATATCTGCACCAATTTAAGAAATCTGTGAACTCCGAGAATTTCCATTTCGCTTCTGCTATTCAACATGCTATGGACCGAGGACAGCTGTCCCGTGGCATAGAATCTATGCACCGAGTGCTGTGCCACGGGAAATGCTTCGGAATTCATGACCACATTTTCGGGTTCGTGGCAAGCCAGACATCGAAGTGTTCATTGCCAGAGGAGATCAGCAGGTTCAAGGCTATTCTTGATTTGGATGAAGGCTTGGGCCAAGATGACAAGGCCAAGGACAACACGCCCAAAGATATAGTGTGTTTGCGAACTCCAATTTCAGCCGACCAGCGAATTTCGAACCAAAGTGCCACAGATTCTGCCAACTTTGGGCAATTTCTCCGTGCACTGCTTGTGGTCGATTTTCCAGTGCTTGTGCGCAGTGAGGATGGCAGAAAGATCGCTGCTGTTGGAGCCTTGTTGCGATTCTTTTGGGGCTGTGAGACTTCCACGGCAAGCACCGCAAGGAACTCTTTGACTTTGACCGATGCTTGGGATTTGTTGGATGCTGTGGAGATGCTCCATGTGCTGAAACTTCACCGAGATGAAGTAGAGTCCATTGAGCAGAAACATTGGGCCAACATGGACATGTTGAAAGTGAAGGTGGCCTTGAACTGCGGTCTCACCCTGGATGAGTTCACAGCTCTCAGCCAGAAATTCACAGGTTCCCTGGGTGATCAGTTCGCAGCTCCGATCCGTTTGCAATTTCACTTGGCACCGGGTGAGCCCAACATGCCATGCAGAGACTTCCAGAACCACGAAGCAGAACTTCTTGCTCAACACCTCTTCCGTCAAAAAGCCTCCAAGGACATCCCCACTGGAGTCTTTATCACTGGGCTGCCGGCTGCTGGGAAGTCTGCATGTTTGGAAGGAGTGTTGAAAGATCTACAGTTGGAAGCTGCTGATGCTGTGAATCTGGACGTGGATGGCATTCGCCGGTTCCACAGCCAATACCAGCACTATGCACAGAGGATGGCCTGGTCAAGTTCAGAAGGCGAAGCTGTTCTCGAGTCCTTCCAAGATCTACCGAGCTGGTTTCGTGCCCAAAATGTCCTTTACGAGAAGTCAAACAACTCCATTGTCTCTGAACTTATTCGTCGGCGATGCGATTTTGTTCTGCCAGGGATTTTCGATGATGCAGGGACTTTGCAGTTCATGGTCGATGTGCTCAAGGAAGGATATCAAGTACATTTGGTCGGAGTTCATGTCTCTCCAGACACCGCACAGAAGCGGGCCAAGATCCGTGCTCGTGAGACAGGCAGGTTGAGTTGTGACTTGTCACAGAAGCGTCTGACATTGCTGCGCCATGCTGCGCCTGTCACAACTGTTTGAGCTTGAGCAGCTTGTGAGTTCAATTGTTGCGTTCGAATGTTGAGTTTTGAGTTTGCCAAGGTGATCTAGATCGCGAAGCGGCCATGATTCACCACTTCGGAGAGCTTGCAGATTGTGTTTCCAAGCATGGGGGCATCGTCTGCCTCTACAGCAACGAAGCAGAGATGATCGGGACCAAGGCGTGCCCTACACCATGTTACAGGACCGCCCGAATATTAAGATTGAGATTAGAGTTAGATGATTAGATACATTTTGTGTTGTTTTTGAATTGTTGTCAAGCTTTGGCTCCTTTTTGGATGTCCCAATTTCAGTTTTTTGGAACGCAGGAATGGTGTTCTTCCACATCACGCTGAAATTTGCCAACACTGGGGCCTGGACCAGGTGTAAAGACTGAGACACCATGAGGCCATAAGAGCCTCAAGTTGCAGATTTCTCATGTTGGAAGACCCTGCAACTTCCAGCTAAAGCGCATTTCCTGAGATGGTTTCCACGGGGAGCGGCCATTGTTTGCTGTGGACAGTTTCTTCATGTTATTTCAACATATGGCTATTAGTTTGGTCATTTGGAGGATCCCAGGATGTTCACAAAGGGTGCACCCACAGCCATATGGATGTGTCGACTTGTCTCAGATCGAACCCGAGCCGCGTCAGGAAGTCACTCACAGGGAAGCCGTTTCCGTTCCGTACAAAAGCACAGCAGGAGCTTTTGATGAAGAAAAAACTGTCGGGGTGGCGGGACGCCTTGAAGCTGCAGTTCTGATATGTTGTCATGTTCAGCTTTTGTGGTTTTTGTGCGAGTCTTCTTTCGTGTCATTTTTGGATTATATATCCCCAATCGTTGCTGATATCCCCAGTTGCTGGTGTTTCACTTTTTCACCACCATCTGCAGCAACTCTGTTTTGATAGCTGGTTGAAGTGCTATCAGCGGAGGCTGCAGAGTTCTTAGCCGCTAAGTGGGAAGCGGTCATCTCCTCTCGTGGCAGCTGATTCGGACGGGACTTTTTGGCGTTGTCCCTAGTCATATGGTTGTTGAGATGGTGAGACAGAAGATTGGGGTTGCTGGCATGCTTTGCAGCTCGAAATATTATGCTCAAACATCAGCATATGGATGCAACATGCAGGTGGATGTAAATGGCTGGTATTGTACGGAAATAATCAAGTCTGAAAGGGATACCATCACTTTTTCACAGTTTCTAGGCACCTTATTGGAATCAAGACCCATGAACATCTTGAAATCAACCATATAGACGTTTGAGCTTTGGTTGCCCCAGTGAATGTGATCTTTCACAAGGTCAAGAACTTGAAATCGCCCCATTTTTGACCAACCGGGAAGTTACCACGAGTATCATATTTTTTTTCCATTTGATCCAAGTGTAGATGAACCTCTTCGATACATTTTCCAGCAGCGATGTTTAGTGGAGCTCATGGGGAAACTTCTTCGCTGCGGCATTGCTTTGAGCACTTTCTTCGTGCTGTTCAACAATTTCAACACTCTCTTACTGGAGTCGCCACCGAGCGATTTGGATGAAGGCACAACCCGTGACTGCGATTGTTGGAGCAATTCACAAGCTCATCTTCTTTAGCTAAGGAGAGCCATGCTGAATTTCAACTTGAGTGTTTGATCGTCAGAAAGAAGATATGGAGTGTTTGTTTGGCGCAGCCGAGTTCCACCAAAACACACGGGGCCCTTCTATGGATAGATTACCAGGTCCCACAGGTTTCGGGGCACAACTGGACTCATCCTGAAGGCCAGCAAGCTGCTGCCGCACTGCCAGTGCCGAGGCCGGCTGCAAGATGAGCCTCACCTGAGTTTCCATGTGTGAGAAGTGGGGTACTTGGATGTACATCCCCATAGGAAGTGGTTGAATATGTTGTAAATACTGACTATGGTCATAGGGATTGTGACCTTCCATATAATTTAAAAGGTTATTTACCATGCAGTTTCATGATGTTTCGAGGACTCTCTTGGAACTATGACGATCTGTTTGAGTTCACTTGGCTCGCGGAAAATCCCAGTCATTGATGTAAAAAAGAAGGGTTTTCAACTCGTAGGGTATTGGTCGCAAATGGTTGATCAATCCTGTTGAATCACGACAACCCTGGTTATCGTTGATGACCTTGGTACTGGTTGATAAGAACCCTAGACAACCATTGCTTAAACAATGCTGTTTAAAGATATTTGAAGTTCAGCATTGTTTGAAGATATTTGATGCGCTGAGCCGCCAGGAACTTGGAAGTCTTGGAGGTCTGTGATTGGACAGAGCTGTCGAGTGCCAAGACGAGCCACTTCATCGCTGATGAGACACTGCCGGACAGCGAGGTGCCGTGGTCCCAGGTTCAGAGGTTTACAGTCGGTTAAGGCAGCTGGGCTCCGTAGTAGGTAGCAGGTTTGCCATTGAGATTCTTAGTTATGATCAGCTATGGTTAAGCTACTGATTTGTGGATAATGCTGCTGTTCAAGATGGTCAATTGATAGCTCTGGTGAAACTGGTAGCTGGTGATGAGCCAAGCCGTCATCCTGCTGGGCACCAACCAGCGAACCCAAACCAGCAGCCTTGACAACGGGACCCCTTGAGGTGAAAGTTGGTTGGCTCAACCTGGGCATGGTGCGAAGTTGCTGTGCGCCACATCGGTGTCAAAGCAACGGGGGCGATGTTTTCCTGGCATTCTTCGAGGGGCAGAATGCTTTCAGAGCCTTGACGCAGCCGTTGGTCCATGATTTCCAAAACGGTTCCTACGCAGTGCTGGTCCCGAGAAAGACGTTGCTGCCCAGTGGCACCTATTCGTTGAAGATCTACTTACATCAAGCTTTGAACCGTTCTGCCTACCGAGCTTTGGCTGGGGAAGCTGCATGGCCCGTTGCTGATGTTCTTGGTGGCCAAGACGTCTTGGATTCCTTGGACCTACACCGTTTCAGGTCTGAATCCAAGTTGTTAGCGAGTCTCAGCTTAGTCCTCCCAATGAGACCTTCCTGATAGTTTTTCCCGAGGTTTGGTGGCCCAGATTTACTTTCTGTCTATGTGCATCTGGCGGCCCGGGAATGCCTCCCTGGAACCGGTGATGTGCATTGGCGCTGGCCCGGGGGCAACTTGGAGGCCTGGAGAAGTGCCATCTCCGAGCTGCCGAGCTGTCACCGGCAGCGAGGAGTCGCACGCTTCCCGTCGGCGCGTCGCCTCGGAGGCTTTTGGCTCAGTACGAAGAAGATGCCCTGCTCAGGTGGGGAGCGGCTTCAGCAGTCCCGATTTTGTATCTCTTTTAAAGGGGGAGCAAGGCCAGGAGCAGCCCCCAGGAGGGTGGTAGAGTATTTGCTAGCCACCGTCACTGGGGTGTCGCCATTTCTGGTTTTATGGGGTGTCTCATGTGACCAGCTTGGAGACTGGCTTGACAGGTGTTGGAAGGAAGGGCTGTGGAGCGTTCTCGCTTCTCTTGCCGGATGAAGAGTTTCATCACTTGTATCTGGAACGGGACTGCTATTATCCCATACGGGATGGATATGATGTACGGAAGCTCAAGTTGCATTGGCACAGGGGCAGGTCAAGACCTTTGCGTAGTGGCAGAAAGTGATTGGGGGTCTTTCTGTTGGGATGCTATGGTGGTGATGATGATGACGACGATGATGATGATGATGAAGAAGATGAAGAAGAAGAAGATGATGATGATGAAGATGAAGATGAAGAAGAAGAAGATGATGCTGCTGCTGCTGCTGCTGCTGCTGATGATGATGATGATGATGATGATGATGATGATGATGATGTTGATGTTGATGTTGATGTTGATGTGACCGTTTTCCCAAACAGCTCAACTGATAGGATTCCGTATTCTTCCAAAAAAGATGTTGTTTCATCATGAGTTGCCGCTTCATCTTCTTGTCTCCCGTGCTCTTGTGTCTCCTTGTCTCGCATTTGCCTCCAGCTGCCTCCAACATTGTTCGGCACCTCATTTTGTATCGCACTGCGCTGTTTTTTGTATCGACCTTTGTCTTCCACTTGTCTCCCACTAGTATCAAATTTGTCCTTATCTCCAACTTGTCTATGCTTGGTTTTTTAGTTTCAACCCCCCTCAAAGACATCTATATAGTTTCATCATGATTCGCATTTCGGTCACCTCGGTTTTGTGTCGCAGTTGAGTCCCACTGGTCTTCAGTTGTCTTCGGATTGTCGCCAGCATCCATTTGAACGTCTCGCACTTGTCTCAAACGTCCTTGCTTATGCTCATCTACTGTATCTCCTATTTGCGTCTCATCGGTCTTTCACTTGATTTTCTCGCAGGGTTGAGGGAAACTACGCTTGATAATTGGCAATAAGTTTAGATATAATTGGCAAGAATTGTCAGCAGTGGCAGCTGTAAGTGGTTTGGTTTTGAGGTGTCCTCTCGTCCACGTTTTTCCCATGTGATTGCACTCGCTTCTCTCATGTCTGTGCTAGTGGTACAGTCAAGTTTCAGTCTGAATTCCTTTGGAAAGCTGCTGCTCCCAATGCATTTGGCTGCTGGTGGTAACAGGAAGCCCATCAATGTTTTGGGATATGCTATTCAGGCGCAAACGCCAGTGCTTATGTACAAAGGATTTGTTTTCTTCATGTTCAGTACCACTGAATCAACCTAAACCTGGGTTGATTAACAAGGGGTATCCCCAACAGTCATGCTTCCTACTACAGAGCCCCCATAAGCTATAGCAGGATCCCTGCACGAGTCGTACAACAGCTGGAGGAAGTAACGTTTTCTCGAAAACGAACCGCCAACGACTTTGCTGGTTTCAGCTCTTACCGGGAGCGGAGAGAGCCAAGGGATGAGGTTATCAATAGATCTTCCAAAGGTGCAAGCATAGCGAAGCATAGTAGATTCCAGCTTAGCGGATCCTCTACCCATGATAGTACACCATGCTATAACTAGCGTCACTTTTCACCATAGCTCATCGCCAGATCCACAACTTGGGTTGGACACTCATCATATCCGTTAAATTCCTGAATTCCTGCGGCTGTTGATTGGTGTTGGTTTCGAACTGATCAGGGATTCTCATGGTTTTCATCCAGTAGGAATTCAAACCTCAACCAACCAATATGAGCCGGGTGAACACTGTGGTTGCAGATCACGGATGAGCCGAGGAAGTGTTTGCAGAATGCATCCAGAGTGCTGTTCGTGGGAGATTCCACGACTCAGGGCCTGTTGCAGGAAGCCATAGGCATGTACAGCGAGGTGGGCTGTGGGTGGGCGGGGCTTAATTAAGCTATTTGTCTTGGCAGTGATGTGCGGCGACCTTGGGTTCAAAATTATGGTGTTTTGATGAGGTGCGATTGTTGTAGAGATTGATGTTGGCGAACTAAGCCCAGATACCATGACATGAGACGAGAGATGCGGGTCCCATGCCATGACTGGTCCCCTAGGAAGCCAAGGTATGATTGATGGTGAACCAATGACAATAAGGGGTCTACCCTTGGCTGCCCAGGTCAGAGTCAACAAAGACCAACTGAACAAGAGCGATGTTTGTCAATACGAGGAAAGCTACAGCAAGGAGAGTGGCAAGACCGTTGCCTGGTGGCTTTCATCGTGGTGCTCCTTTATGTTCTATGCTCAAACGTGGCAAGGAGATAGGCAAAGAATCACCATTTCCGAATCGAGATGCTACTATATCATTACCCAACTGGTTCTACCATCGTTCACCAATGTCAACGCTTGTTTTTTGGGCCCGCATGATGATTGCATCGCGATCGTTGGAGTTGATATTTCGATGTTTGGCACCACCTCCCTCCGGAAAGGGGTGAAACTACATCACAGGCAACCACCAGGCGGCCTATTAAAGTTATTGTTCTTGATCAACCATGGATGAACCAGTGGCCTCAACCATGAATTTGTCACCAATTTCACAAGTTCGCCATGGAAATCGCGTCTGATTTCACAAGTTCACCATTAAGTTGCCACCTTTGCCCATGCCTCAGCCAAGCACCTTTGAGGTGGGCCTGTGGAGCAGCCCATATTGCATGAGCAATGGGGAGTCTCGACTTCGAGAGGCTGGGGAGAGCTGGTGGCTCAAGGGTAAGGGGTTGCCTTAATGGTCAGTCCATGGTCATGGTTGATGGTTGGTTGATGGTTGGTTGATGGTTGGTTGATGGTTGGTTGATTGGTTGGTTGATGGAAAGGTTCATCAATGACCATCATCAACCATTGGTAACCATGGCCGTTGACAGTTGTTACCCACTACTGGCTGCGAACGACCGCTGACCACCATCAATCATGATTCATCGTGCTAGTCAGTTTTGACCATCATTCTTATCTATTAAAAATCAATAACCGACATTAAGCACCAACTATGTGCTCAGTACTATCATTGACTTACTAGCCATTCAGCATCAGACATTACTGTATTTGTCGATATTCTTGGGAGGTTCAACCATCAAGATTCAACCCATATGGTAGTTTCTCAAATAGGGACCTACTGAAAATGGTTGGTATATTTCAAATAGACTAATAATGATTAAGAATGGATGATTTGGTGGTACCTCATTTTGAGAAACACTCATATTGGTCATTATTGTAGTCATGAATCATCAACCATTGGTTGGGGTCTTTGGTTGTCCGGGCCGGGCCCGTGATGGGCCCCTTCCCTCAAATATTGACGCTTTTTTATTTAACCATGATTATTGATCATTCATCCAACCATTAATTAACCATTCATCACCAACCCTTATTATTGAATATTCTTGGTCATCAATCATCAACCATGAGCCATCAACCCGAAGCATCAAGCAATTTCAATCACTGTTTCAACCATTCATCATCAACCATTCACAATGGTTAACCATACACCCTTATGATTAAAACCATAGTAACCAATGGTTGCTTCAACCATACAGCGCCTTTGTCCCCCGGCGCCAGGTGACGTTGGGTGGCAGATCGGTCATGGCCATGCCGCTGGACTTGTTCCGAAAACCCAAGTGTCAAGGGCTCAGCGCCTTGGAACGGTGCTTGTCGGTTCCTTGGGCCCCATAGGCCCGTGAAAGGGACCCCTTCGACACCCTGGGTGGATGGGTAGAGTCGGGAAGAGCTTGATGATGGCGAGCAACATTAAGTACCTGGTTATCAAGAATGATTAGGTGAGACGGGTGACCAAGAATGATTGTTGACTGAGTTTATTGGTGCATGATGGTAAATGGTTGAAGAAATACTTAACACCCGGTCGTTCTAATGTGTTCAGAATCGGCAATGACGGTTGGTGATTGTTTTACTGCCGGGAACGAGTTGATATTGGAACCCAAGGTCAGTAAGGGTCAAAGATAGTAGGAGAGCAACCAGGTGATATGACCCTGGGCCATTTAAGGGTTATATCATGGGTTAGTTAAGCAAACAGGAGTCCCAATGCTTAGCAATGGTCAAGAAGGGTGCTTGGCGATGGTCAAAGAGTGCGCTATGCATTATGATATGGTCAACAATGAAAAATGAACAGTATTCGCAGTTGTTACCAATTGTTAGTGATGGCTAACAATCGACTATGTTTGGTATTGGTTAATAATGGGAGATGCATTTGATAATTTGGGTTTCCTCAAAATTTTCTCACAAAATCTAGTGAAGCCAGTGCTGAGAAGATCTTTCCTTTGTTCTTTGATAAGACCTTCCAAAGACAGAGGCTTGCCATCCACCTGGTTGAAGTGCGAAAGCAGTGTCAGAAAGACAACAAGGTGATCGTACCAGTACGGAACTAGCCAGCAAAGCAAGGAGTTGTAAGCGAAACACAACCCATCAGGACCCCTCATTTCTGTTGATTGGTTGTGCATGGCTCTGCAACCTCCCTTGAGAGGATCTCAGGATATCTGAGGATAAGAACTAAATTTCTGCTTCAGTTCCCTTTTCAACAGCGCCTTCCTCCCTTGATGTTGGCACTTCCATTTTGTGCTTGGCATAGCTTCGTTGAACGAAGTTCCGCACGGTATTCTGGTGTACCTCTGAGGCAACTTGGCGGACGCATCGATGCTCTCGGAGCTCAAGGATCAGCTGCCGCTCTTCAACGTTCTGGTCTTGCACAGCTTTCTGGCGCAGAGCTTTACAAGGGGAGGGCAATCCGCACCCAGGGGCTATCTATTGGATCATGCTAAACAACAGGCGGGTTCTGATGAGATTATTGGTAAAGGAATTGCATGCAAGTGAAAGGGGTATACGGCAAGGATTGATGCAGATTGGGGGCGGGAATCTCCTGATGTCTAGCAAAAGATGTTCCCAGTAGATAAGATTGGAGTAGTTATTGACAAAGCAGTTGCGCCAGGTTATTCTTCTTAAATTTCCAGATTACCGCTGGTGACTAGCAATGATCCACCATAACCAAGTCATAACAAGCTGTTGATCAACAACAGTGAACCACCAGCCCTGAGATAGTCATAAGGATCATACGCTGAGAACCCTTTTGTTGTTCTTCTTGCTCTTGCTGTTACTGTCGCTGTTGCTAATGTTGTTGCTGTTGCTGTTGCTGTTGCTGTTGCTGTTGCTGTTGCTGTTGCTGTTGCTCTTGCTCTTGCTCTTGCTCTTGCTAATGTTGTTGTTGTTGTTGTTGTTGTTGTTGTTGTTGTTGTTGTTGTTGTTGTTGTTGTTGTTGTTGTTGTTGGGTGTTGCTGTTGCTG
>VSDK01028840.1:41567-63819 GCA_009767595.1 Symbiodinium kawagutii
TTAATATCCAGTTAGAAATGTAGGTTGTATACACGTTGGATGGATTGGCCTCAGTTTTACGAGATGGTTGAATGTTGACTTCTGCTATTTTTTATTTGTCAAACATCCATTTGCATTTCTTATTGTACCAGCTCTAGCACAGCATGCAAACCAAATCAACTGTGGGGTGTAGTCAACAACAAAAGATCCACATTTCTGTTGGATGTTTTTCGGTCATGAGCACATTGTGCTTGCTTGTTTTCTTCAGGATTTTCCTCAGTGATGCTCCATGTGTTTCTTGACCCATGGCCGCTACCACCGCGTGCGCCTAGGAACGGCTGGGAATTCATCGATGGTTTCTCCATGTATTCGACTGCACTGCCTAAGAGCCGGTGGTTTGATCACCGTGGCATTGCTGGAGACTTGCACACCCACTCACACTGTCTCGTGGCTGCGACATCGGTGCTGCTTAGCCTTGGGTCAAGTTGCCATCCAAGAAATGGGTTTCCCAATGAAGGAACTCGTCCTGAGCGTTCATCAGGGAGTTACAGGCCACAGCCGTGCAACTGGCGTAGCAAGAATAACCAACGCGGATGGTTATGATAAGAAAAAATAATCATGATGGATGGTGATAACATCGATTCGTAATCAGAGGGATACGGGATACATCTCACAGCAGCAGTTCCCAGTAGATACATACCTGACAAATCTTCGGAAATTACCGGGTTCACTGATGGAATGCAGACCATGATCTGGAAAGGACAGGGCTCGGTTGGTTGCGAACGACTCCGGCCATGGAAAGGGACCACTGCTACCAAGTAAATTATCTCCATTGCGTGGCTGTAGCTGATCAGAGATGATCAGGATTTTCCAAAGTTGTATGAAGTCTTTATATACAGATCAGAATCAATACACCCTGGTAAACTAACATAGCAATGGAAAATCCACCATTTTGTTAGGAAAACCCTGGGAAATCATCCATTCATGGTTGATTTTCCATTGCCATGTTAGTTTACCAGAGGGTACATTTCGTTTCAGAATGTGAATCCTGGATTTTCGATCGGACAATTTCAGAGAGAATGATCAGGTAGATGCTCAACATATTTTTTTCCATGGATTGATTCTGGTACAATGATATACCGTGGAAATGATTGAGCTAGTGTTTCAAGATATGTTGTTTCTATTTGTTTCTATTGATCACCACCCAAAGGTCTTGCGTTTCTACAGATTGATCACCACCCAAAGGTCTATTTTCCATCATTATCCACTACTCAGCATTTTTGGCCTTCATGAAACCATTCTTACCCACTACCAACGCTTAATAAGTAGCTCCTACTTCTGGCTGGACTATGGTTGACCACTAGTTACTAAGCATCACATAGTCACTGGCTATTGCACTAGCCATCACTACTCAGCATTCATCACCACTACTCACAACTAACCCTCAGAAATCATCCAATCACCACGAGTCATTCATCAATCGTTCTTGAGATTGAATCACTTCACATGGTACCATTCACTAACCAACCTTCTAATCATCACTACTCATCATCAACCACCAATCATCACAACTAACCATCACCACTAGTCACTACTAAACATCAACTTCTGACCATTCATTCCTACTAAGCATCACTACCATCCCCAACCACAGCTACCATTCGCATCACCTGCGGTCCGTGAGGTTGTCCCCGTGGTGATGCCACGGAGCTGGAAATGCTGCGGCGGCGTTCCGACGCCGAACCGCTGCCGTATCGCTTGGCCTTCCAGGGAGGCGCTGGGTACTTGTCCAAAGCCTTGCTGCAGCTGGTCTTGCACCAGATCTGCAGCTGACGCCAGCGGATGGTGAGGGCGAGTGGTGGTGACTGATGGTTAGAGGGTGATTCAATGATCAATGGTGAATTGTGATGGTGAATTGTGATGGGTTCTGAAGTTGGAAGCGGCAGAAGCTACCAGAATTTCAGGGGTTTTGAAAATGATCTTGCAGTTTTGATGGTGGAAAAAGCCATCATCAGGATGACCTCCCAGAGGGTTGTAGGTCCCTCAGGGATGCTTAGGGCTGAAGGAGCCACAACTTCGGTGGCCAAAGGTCTGCCACCTGGGTGTTAATGGGGTACCCTATTCATCAAGAGCCACAACAAATCATTTTTTGTAGGGAAGACTTCGGAAGACTGGAAGTTTTGAAGGTACCCCAATGTCATGAAACACTCGCGTTGTGTACATAGTACTGCCAAGAGTTTAGTTTTGCCATGAAGCAAGGACAACAGCGGCTGCTGTTGAATATTGCTTCGCCGCGTTTCGCAAATGGAAACCGTTTCGTGGACTTGCGAATGGAAGCAGCACAAAAGAGACGCACAGGTTTGGCAGTTCCACCGCAAAATAGCCACTAATCAGGTTGCACCCCTGTATAGATCATGCCAAATATACATGCACAAGCACAGCATGTAAATATTATCAGTGTTTCTGTTTATATCTATATACATATGTATACACACAAATATACAACATGTATACTTTTCACATATGAGTCATTTGCCATTAGGGTGACAAGTTGATCACAGGAGGCAAAGGGCTGGCCTTTCATGGCTTCAAGGCACCAAATTGCGCTCATTTCGAACGCTCCTTCTCAGCTACCAATAGGATTTGTTTGCCTCCCGTGGGCAGCAACTATGACAGTTCACTAGCTATGGATGATAAGAAGTGTACAGTAACTATCAACCATGTAGATAACAAGTGTAGTCAATAGCAGCAGGGACTTTTTGTGGAACAATTTTCGCGATTTGCCACGATGGGCCCCGTGCTTACCGCTATGATACCTTGTATAACGCATAACCAAGTTGATGAAAATCGGTGTTTCCTCAATGTGGGGACACCCAATGCATGAACATTTGCTGAAGACTAACTCTGGCAAACCTGGGAAACCAGCTATTCCATGGCGGATTTTCTATTGCCAGGTTTGGGGCTACCAGAAGCTACCACTTGCGAAGTGACCCAACATCTGCAACACCAAACTACTCAGATACCAAACTTCCGCGCCATGGATGGCCTTTCGGACGCGTTGTTGGACAAGGCCGTCAGCCGAGGCCGGGCTCACGGAACTAGTTAGGTGGTGATATTCCACTCTTCAGTGATCAACCAGGTCATCAGGTAGTGGCTGCAAAGCAGGTTTAACGAATGCCATCCTAGTAACTATCGTTGAGTTGATTGTCACCAGTGTGGTGAAACATGAGCCGTGTTTGTGCAATAAACTACTGTATTTCTTTTGTAAAGAGTTCAATGAACAAATGAAAAACATTTAATCGATAGCTTTGTAAGATCATATAACTACCAAATATCTACCAAACAGAACTGGTGGGTTGCAAAGATTTATTGTCAATCGCGCATTCCATACCTAGAGATGATTCTCTGACAAGCTCTTGGATCTCACAAGCCTGGGAGATATCTGTGCCGGCCACCTTGGGCACTGGTTGGCTGCACCAGTAGGCCACTCGTTGGAGGGTGACGAAGCCGTGTTTTTAGCCAACCAGAAAGTGTCAACTAAGGATCAAAGTAAGCAGGGCTGTTACAATCATCACATCTAACCATCCAGCTGTTCAGTTTGCCACAGCCATTAATAGGGAAACCACATGAAACCACCATATATCGCACCAAACCACTACAGGGAAACCACCAGAGGCTTCAACCAACACCTTGGTCAGGTAGTCGCTGGTTTGACAGCGAGAAGTCGCTGGCGGGACTGCGCAGCTGTGTTCGTTGGGAGGGTGGAAAAGGGACGAAATGTACAAGCCTTCGGGCGGGTCAGTTTAAGGATGGGCTGAAGGGTCATTACGATTGTTGGTTCAGGTCACCCAACTAGGGAATGAATGAATGCTCATGGTCAGTTTGAGGTGTTGGTGAAGGGTTAATGGTTACGATAGAAGTTTAAGCCAACGAGGTTATTATTCACCCCTCAGTGCCTCCTCAGTACCATGGGTACCAGGTGATTAAGCTTAGGTATCAACACTTGCGAATTCCATGGCTTCTGTTGGTCAACGACCAGCAAGTGGCGCAACAAGACCTAGATAGGAAAGTCTTTGATAGCCGTGACGGATCAAGATGAATCAATCCCTTGGAGTTGAACGGCGAAACAGTTGGCTTTGACCTCAAGGATAAACGACCATAGTATATCCATTCCTATCAGGATGAATTTCACTAGTTGTCACTTCATCTATATACTCATGAACATTTACCACTTACAGTAACCAACTGACTTTTCAGTAATTGTTTAACCACTGACCCGTACTTAAGCATGCAAATCACACGATTACTCTACCGGTTTTTGTCCACATCCTCTCCACAACCAGGTGGGTGAGAACCGACCCTTGCGGAGATTGGTGCCTTGGATGATCGGACCCAGGGTCCAATGTTCAGGGTTGGTTGGTGGTTGGTCAATGTTGAACCGGTTCATAACCTGGTTAAAACACGAGCAGTTCACCAACAAACAGTTGGCAATGGTTAGTTGTTTCAGGCGATTCGGCATGGATATCACAGCAATGCTGCTCCAGGAACTGAGGCATGGCGGATGTCTTTCAAATGAAGAGATTCTGCGTATGCTTCAATCACACTTGTCCAGCGTCTACTTTTCCGAGAGAGGTGAGTCATCCGGAAAAACAGCAATCCCAGTTGAGCATTGTCAAACCTGCATCATTGATATTCTTCATGTCCACGACGATACACGAATGTCTGCCACTCATTGCAAATGTCTATGCAGCAGTTTTGCGTGAAAGCCGATGAAACTAGGTGACCCTTGGATAGATGAGCTCTACAGTGGATGAGTTCTGACAAGAGTTGAGAACCCTGGTTTCAAAGTTGTAATTTGATGATTTGGTGAAATGTGAGGCATTCCAACTGATCAATACACCGAAATGGTGAGAAGTGGCCGCCGGAAGACAGTTGGGAATGTTTGCCGGGTACTTGTGGGTTTACTGATGGGACACGCCTTTGATCAGTGGTTGGAATCAACACTTGTCCTTTGAGAAAGTCGAATGAATAAAGAATGAATAGATATATATATATATGTTTTTTGTTTCTTTTTTTGTTTCTTTTTTTTTTTTTCTCTCTCTCTCTCTCTCTCTTTCTTCCTCTCTCTCTTTCTTCCTCTCTCGATGCGAATTGCCAACCTCACTGAAGGCACATGGTTTTGTCATTGGTCATACATGCATATACATACACATAGTCATATAGATACATGGACTTCTAGATATAGAAAGAGATATAGATAGATATAGTTCGAAATAGAGATAGACAGACCGCCAGACAGACGGACAGACAGACGGACGGACGGACAGACAGACAAACAAACAGACAGACAGATAGATAGATAGACAGATAAATAAATGGAAAGATAAATAGATAGAAAGATAGATAGATATATGGGTAGATAAATGAATGAATAAATAGATAGATAAGTTAATAGATAAATAAATAAATAGAAAAACACATAGATAAGTAAACAAAACAATACATAAATAAATACATGAACGTGTATACACATACAAAGGGGTAGATGGATAGATGAATAGATAAACAGATAAAAGATAATGAACGGATATGCACAGACGTATGGCATTTATGTGCGTATCAATATGAAGCTCATATGTATGATTGTGGTTCACCCTGATCGCTGCCTAGGCTTGGATCAAGCATTTGGGCCTGCCTGGCATGGGCTTGGTTGGTCAAATGCTGGTCATTTTTCCATCAAGGGAAGCTGGTGCGAAGGGGTGCGGAACTGATGAAATCTGCCGTTGAAATGTTTGATTCCCCGGCCCCAGTGGATCAAAAATTTTAGAGCACTGCACAGAATGCTCTTCTGGGCCGCCAAGCAAGCTCTTTGTCCGAACCAACGTCCAAACATCCGGATGAGATGATTTGAGGCCTGAATCAACTTTCCAGAGTAAGTATCCATCAAGCATGAACAATAAACTCTAATGTGCAACATAGCTAACCAATTGACAATTCTCAACAGTTAGACACTTTTACACAGCCTCATGTGGCAAAACCAATGATTGGCCACTTCAGCTTTTGCCACAGATAGCTGAGAAGTGTGCGAGTTTGCTGCTTGTGACGCTTTCACAGGATGGTGACGATGTGAGGGCTATTTCCATGTTGCATAGTTCTCATTTCAGCTTGTCGTTATTGAGGGTACCCCTTCACCAACTAATACTGATAGTAATAACCACTATGAATAGATAAATCACCAGTTTTGGGAGTACACACACATTTTTGGACAAACTCATTTGAGCTTGACAGATTTCATTTCTTCGAATCATCCTTTTTATGTCGCTCATCTATTCCATGGAGAAAAGTCGGTGCCGAGCAGTTTCTGGTAAGATTGTTTCAACAGCTGGTTATATAACCACTAAATGATAAGCTATGCCAGCTGTTGTGGTTGTATCCTGAATGAATCAGCAGCTTCAACCAGCTGGTTAGCTATACTCATCATAGGATTTGGTTCCAGGAAAATGGCCAGGAAAATGCCAGCGATTTACCATCATTCATGGTGTTTTCCTGGTATTTTTCTTGTAAACCAGTAGGTCAATGTCGACAATCACCAACCAGTTGCTCAAATCAATAAGCACAAATTAAACCCAGGGCTTTCCGGTCCAACATGGAACCCTACATGATTGTAGTGCTAGAATCAACTATTATCAACCAATTGGCTAATCAACAGGTTGATCTACCCCGAAGCTTGTGGGTTACCCCTAGCTCCCATTAGGCCTCGTTCGTTGCCGCGGCGTTGCCAGGTTTAGTCTCCGGCGACTCGTTGGAATCCTGGGCCGAGCAACTTGAAACGTGCCTGGGGCACAAGCGGAAGCGATGGGGATCCAGATTTCGGTTGAGATCAAAGGTGGTGAATGGAAATATCCATTGATATCAAGGGTCATTAATGAACCACTACTTGGTTGAGAATCAACCATTGGTGAACGTTCGAGTACCGGCTGTTGCTTGGGAGCGATGAGCTTCGCCAGGGGTATGCCCTTCCAATTGGGGAGCCAGTTGGAGCCACCAGGAGTGCTCTAACATGGTTGGTTAATATATAATGGTTTGAGTCATTTTGGTGGGTACCCTCTTGTACTAAACTGACCTCGATAGTCGGAAAATCCACCATTTTCATTCTCGGAATCCTTGGGGAACTAGCTGTAGATGGTGGATCCTGCCGGGTTGATGACGCAATGTTATTACTGTACAATCGACAATTATCAACCATCAAGTCACCATCATTATCAATTCACCATGATCAACCATTGTTTTGTCATGATTAAACACTTTTATTCACAATCACCAAACAATTGGTGATATCATCAACCATCGGTTTTCACATCATGCATGGAGATGGTAGGTGACCATGTGAAGGTGATCCCTCCAGAAATAGATGGTCAACAGCCCTTGCGAAGGGCGGTCGATGGTGGTTGTTTACCCTTCAGAAACCCAATTCTCGTTGGGGTGTACACCAACCTGGGGGGATCACCTACAGTCCTCATGAATCTTTGCAGTTTTATCATCAGTCTTTGTTGGATTGTTCAACTGCTCCTTGTTTGGATGGGTGGTGTTGAGCCATGGCCATGCCGGAGCCATGCCGGGGCCATGCCGCTGCTACTGTTGGGAGCTGGCAAGGCATCGGAAGCAGTACTCGCTCTTGGAGGAAGAGTATCGAAGGCCAGTCTTGGGGCGTTGGGAGATCCTTAGCCGGGGTTCATATGCAGGAAATAACGGGTGGATCATATGGTTCTTCATATGGTTGACAATGGTTCGTGAATGGTTAGCATGTGGCAGATATCGAATATGGTTCATTAGTGGTTGAGAACTACTGCTGAGTCATAACTCAATATATGACCTGCAGCTATGGTGGTGTCTACCATTACCCCAAGAGTCATCATTTTTGCAGAGAAACTAGCTACTGGGGTGATTGGGGGGAACCACCAAAGAGAAAGCCAGGATTGTGCTTTGATCTGGCGGCGACAATTTGCCGGTGTCCATGTTGGGATTGCGCAACCGCAATCCACCAAAGGATTGGGATGCCCGAGCTGCACTTTCCCAAGGAGTTTTTTCCTACCCGGCACTGACAAGTCATCACAGGCAATGGAGGTTGTTTCGGGTACATGGTTGGTTAAGTAATTTTTGAAGAATAGGTCGGTATGACCATTGTAACCAAGGCTCGCCAGGTTGGTATAGGCACTCTTCATTGCAAGCAGAGGGTGACAAGTGGCATGGCTATCGTTGACTCTCCTGACTGTTTGGTGTACATCGTACGTTGACTTGGATCGGTGGCCAGATTGATCTCCCTTTCCCATCTTTTCTAAGGGTGGTTCACTCATACTTGTGATTCTTCATGGGGAGATAAATTGTAGCCAACAGTCAACAAAGAATGCTTTCATATTCCCTTTGTTTGTATCTTCCTCCCTAGGGCCTGAGGCATAAAGACAAGAATGGATCTAAATCGAAGAAGAAACCTCTAGAACCTACAGGAGCCCTCGAGTCGACATATCCTTTTTGTTGCTGTTGCTGTTGTGGCAATCGATCTTGGTACCTTGGATGCGCAGCATGATCCTGTGCGACCTGGGTGGAGGTTATGCTGCTTAGTTAAAGTGTATTGTGACAGCTGGTTGTGTCAGTATTGCTCATAGATGTGTTCGACAATATGCGAGTCATGACAGAAGAGGAAATGATTACGGATCATTTCATCATGGCTAGACGTACACTCACACAAAGATGAGACATACCGTGTCTAGAGAAATATTTATATACTTGTATCTCTCTCTCTCTCTCCATCTATATTCACATGTGTATGCGTGTTTGCATGGGTGCGCGCAGACATAGACCCATTTCCACATTGGGAATCTTCATTCTCCAATCACCGCGCACCAAAATTCCGAGCAGCAGCTCGTAGGCAGCTGATGAATCATGGGGGGCCTTGGGCAGAGTGGGGCAGTCCCAGTATGAGATTGTTTCTTATGGTTGCACGCAAAGCAACATGCGAGGTCGATCCACTTTTTACTGAACGCTAGATTCCAAAAGCAGTCACATACAGATCCCATGGGTACTGGCGGATATGATATACCTACGGTTTACAGTATGATTTCAATTGTTGCGCTTGGAATGTTTTCCGCATATCCTGCAGAAAGATGTGGTTATGGATCCTTTGGTGTAGTGGATCCTGATGATTTACCATATAAGTGGTTTGGTGTTGGAGGTGCACTGGTGTACTTCCCCAACCTTCGCTTTCCCTGATGATCCTTTGGCAATTTGGTGTTGACTTGGGACCCTTGCTATGCCAAGATCGACAGCTGTAATGGTTGACGATGATCTATGATAGCCAATGTCTATAGTTTGTCGTTGATGATGTTCAATATTGCTGAGAGTACGAATTACCGCAGAAGTTTGGGGGTTACAAAAAATCAATGTTGTGAGTTCGGACATCGCACTCCTTCTGGTACAACAAGCTATGCCAGGCATATGGGGGTTTCTCAAATGGAGGACCCCTAAAAAACTGGGTTATTACTAGAAATGGTTTACATAAAGGATGATTTGGAGGTACCCCTTTTTTGAGAAACCACCACATTGGAAGGTACTGACACACAAAACCACCCCCGTGACCCAGCGGGCTCGTGGGTTGCCGGGTGCCTTGCCTCCAGGGAGACGGATGTGACGGCGGCAGATCCCAAACTCTGCAATCCATTGCTACTTGGAGTCGAGAACTATGGGTTCTTAGTGGTTGACTCTGGTTGATTAACAATATCCCATAGTTCGTGAAAAGTATTGCTACAGTGGTTTACTATTAAAAAGGGGCAACCGCTGAAGTGGGCGTGAGACATTTTTGGTCTGCATCGTTCTATCCTTAAATTCAACAGGTGGATACTTCAGCTTCCTCCGACTCTCAGCTTTAAAGATCCATTTGGTCTTGATTGGGTTGGCGACCCAGCTACCGACCAGTTTTCATGGGAATCCCATCCAGGATGATATGCGCGTGAATCAAAAGCCCTTGAAGCTAGGCTAAGTCTTGGTCAACTGCTGATGATCCTCTTTGAGGTACTTCTTTTGTCGTAGATGGAACGCGGCTTTGATCCCTCTGCAATTGTTGAACAACTCCGTGCAACATGAGCTTGCACTCAATTTAAGAACTAGCCATTCAGAACTTCGTTCTGGTTGCAGAGGTATGAAAGAAAGGGCTATGGTGACAGACGGTAACTACTGCTTGGATGTTCCTCACCTCATCCAAGGGGTGCCACAGTTCATTCTTTCTCGCTTGTGGTTGCTGGTAATCCTGCACTTTGCAATGGAGGATTTGTTAACCAAGTACACCAAGTACTGCGTATCAAGACTGTTTTTTGGTATATGTCCTATGCCCCCTACTAATGATATCCAAGGAATAGCAACCAGTAGCCTTTCAATAATCACGATTAGCCAATGGTTTGCAATTGTTATGACTAAACAGGCACGATCAACGGCTATCAACCACTATCAACCACTATTAACCACTATTAATGAACCACTATTAATCCATGATTGACCGAAGTTCCCCG
This sequence comes from Symbiodinium kawagutii, assembly GCA_009767595.1. NCBI lineage: Eukaryota > Dinophyceae > Suessiales > Symbiodiniaceae > Symbiodinium > Symbiodinium kawagutii. The sequence goes on from VSDK01028840.1 coordinate 52,106, forward strand.
TCAGAGCGGCTAATTGTTTGTGTTGATCCTTGGCTCTAAATTGCCGAGGTCCCGAAATGCGGCCAATCCGTACTTGAAGATCCAGGCCGGATGAGAAACAGCAAGGACAACCCGATGTTTCATTTTCACCAACCGGAATAAATACGGCCTTGAGCATCTATAATACATAAAAAAGGCCATATCAATGGGAAGTCATTGAGCATTTATGATGCATGATAGGTCCATATCAATCAGAACTGACTGATTTTTTTCACTGCCTTGAGCAACAGCACTTGGGGTATCTCGCCATGGGGAAAACGGTGAAAGCAGTTCGCAGTTCTCAAGAGCCGGACATCGCAACTGCTGACGACCCATGACTTGAAACTGGGCACCAGGGTGAGCTAACCTTTTTCGATGGGTTCTTGGATGTGCATCCCCACTAAGTAACTGGTGACTTACCATGGTTTACAGGTGTTACCCACCCTGTAGCGCTGCTTGCCATAGCTATATCTCACTTATGGCCCCAACCGGCCCCAACTGATCCAAGTTTAGGGTCCCTCCAGTGCGCCAGGTGAATGAGGAGCTCTTGAAGGAAATTTGGAAAGACGTGGAGCGCACCTTTCCCGCGCCCTGGACGGTTGGGTGGGCCCTTGGATCCTGAGCCGCGAAGATGTAGCATTCTCATGTGACAGCCAAGTCGTGGCGAAAGTTGGAGGTACGCTGGGGTGATAACCCCTTATCAACCGTCATGAAGCAGCATTAGCCACTACTGAGCTCTCATGAAGCACCATTGACAACCATCATCTACCATCACTCACCATTGCTGGCTACCAATTGACCACTGACCACTACAATTATCATGGACCAGCACCACCAGCGCAACCGTCAAGAACAAGTCAACGCGGTAGACCATGGGTCCTTTCTTATTTGACAACAGCCAGGTGTATAGTCGTCAAAAAACACATATGCATACACGCAAACATACGGACATTGGACCTAGATTATTCTACACTTCTATGGCATTTGTGTACCATGTAAAACAAGCATGAATGTATACACGTTTAGATGTACATGAGACAACTGCCAGGAGAAGCTCATAGTATAGACTGTACACGTGCCCATGTAGACACTGATGCCTGTAGCACGTGTTCTCCCCATAGAATGTAGACAGACAGTTGTAGATTCATGTAGAGCATGGTCCCCGCCTATGGGTCCCTGTGTGTTTGCCTGGCTGTTCTTTGGATGCTCACTTGTCAACTTCCTGACATTTGCTGATGACCGCAGCGACGTCACTTGTGCTTTGAGTGGCATTTTCATCACTGGTGCATCAACATTGCTTTGTTGGTCTTGAGCAATTGTGTAATCAACTATTTTGGCGGTGGTTTTTAGCTACTGAATGAATTTCTGTTTTCAGGAGGTGCTCCTTAAAATCTCCATGAATCATGATTTATTATTCACTGACCATTGAAATTTCATAACCACCTTTCATGATTATTGATTAAACATAGTGTGTTATTATCATTCTAAACATCACTCTATCCTTGGAGAAGGACCACAGCACCCCACTGTGCTGTGAGTTCCACGTGTGGTTCTCTAAGGAGTGCGAATTTCTGTCGAGCGCACAAAGTCGCAAGGTGCACTGTGGGAGCAGCTGGGTTCAGGTGATGATGAAGTGATGAAGTAAGAACAACAGTGCTGTTAGCAAGAGTTGGTTACTGGTGTTAATGGTCAGGAATGGTTTATAGTGGTAGAAAAACAGTTCATGATTGCTAGTAATGGTTTCTCTTGGTTTGTGATCGTCAATCATGTTTGCCCAGGATCAATAAACCCTGGATTTATTCATTGAAGGGTACGAGAAAGTTTATTCTCAAGCCGACGAATGTGAGCACATTTTTTAGAGAACATGTTTTTGGATGTCCACACATGGTTCCTTCCTAGGTTTTTCCATTGTCCACGGACATCTTTTTTGTTGTCCAAGACACTCAGAATTGCTGATAGTTCACAGCCAGATATAGCTCGATCACCCAACACTCCGTATCGAGAAAATTAAAGGCAATTCATTACAGTCATAACATACATGCATGATACAAGATCAATTTTCAACAAATCAGACTGTCTTCCAAATGTTTGAGCACGACAGTACAAGCAAGTAACCACTATCCATTGGAAACTCTTTGGGACACTGACACTGACACAAAATCATATTCACATTTGCCATAAACAACCAATTCAAATACTTTAGAATTACCTATCCAGTGTTGAATTCCTCGTATGGCTATGTAGACTTTCTTCTGCTAATTATTATTCCATATCATTTGTATTTATGGTTGTGTCCTTTGCCACTGACTATAACATGACCAAATTATATCGCCATGTTCTACAGCAATGTGCACCCATAATATATAACAATCTGACAATCAGGACAGTGTCCAGCATGGGTTTCGACAGAGTTCCTAGTTCCTAACGCAAGTCACATCCAAAAGTTCGAACCGTCACACAGACAGGAGTGATTAAAGGGATCACACATGGATCTAATATGTGTAAATTTCTCTATATATATGTATAAATTTAAATATAAATATATAAACATATCTAAGTACCGTATTATCAATTCATACATGACGATTTGCCAGTTCTGGCGAGCCCCATGGTCGGCTCTGTAACCGTTTCCAGACAACTGGTATTGGTTTTCGGAGCGCCGCTGGCTCTGCAGCTGGTGATCAAAGAGCTTAGACTTTGGTTTTCTCAGGACTGTAGCATCCAGTCGCTCCAATCAAATGATCAGAAATCGGATTACACATGGGTTTCTAGACATTGCTCAAATGATCAGGTTTGGACGGATACAAACATTGGTTTGCCTGAAGGACGGCATGTGGAAGCAGGGGATTCTCCCAAGACTTTGGCAACCTGGGAGGCAATGTTAGGATGTGATGATGGTGTTACACTTGCACACTGTTGTAACATAGCAACCCCTCGGTCAAATATGGCAGTTTGTTGGCAGAATGATTTCCTGGGGATCGATTCACCACCCACATCTCCAAGTTGTACCTATCAACTTCCGATTAACCTGAAGGGGGAACCCGTCCTGTGAAGATTCGGCGATGTCGCAAGCTGGTGAAGGGTTTGGTGGCTATCTGGAGCCATCATCGCAGAGCCATGACGAGTTGATTGATCTTCACGTGAACACTATGAGTGGCGAGGAAGTATGCCATTTCACCTTGTTTCTTTCCACTCTGGGCAGGGAAGTCCGCAGGATGGTTTCGACGCAGCTTGCTACAAAGAGCGGGGCCAAGCTTGTCCTCCACAATGATGAATTTCCGCTGTTGCTCCACCAGTCTCTCCAAGAGCAAGGTATCAAGGGCAAGACCGCGAAACTATCCTGCACATACGTTCGGACAAATCTGTTTGCTGCGTTGTGCAATGTTAAAGGAATCCCAACCTGCGAAGAGGAGTTTGAGCTGGAAGGAATTACACAAGTAAAAACCACATCCACCATAGGTTTCCACCAGCTTCCCCAAAGCCTTGAAAATTTGGCTGTTGGTGATTGTTCTCACGAAAGCCTGGATGGAGTTGCCTTGCCGACCAACCTGCAAAGTTTGAGATTTGGTCCGTCGTTTGACCGCACCCTGGATCGGGTGACATTTCCGAGCAACCTGCAAAGTTTGACCTTTGGTACCAAATTCAACCAGAGCCTGGATGGAGTTGCCTTGCCGAGCAACCTGGAAAGTTTGACATTTGGTCACTATTTTAACCAGAGCTTGGATCAAGTTGCCTTGCCAAGGAACCTGCAAAGTTTGACATTTGGTGCGTCCTTTGACCAAAGCCTGGATCAGGTAGCCTTGCCGAGCAACCTGCAAAGTCTGACATTTGGTGTGTCTTTTGACCAAAGTCTGGATCGAGTTGCCTTGCCGAGCAACCTGCAAAGTTTGACATGTGGTCAGTATTTTGACCAAAGCTTGGATCATGTTGCCTTGCCAAGTAACCTGAAAAGTTTGACGCTTGGCACCAAATTCAACCAAAGCCTGGATCAGGTGGCCTTGCCAAGCAACCTGCAAAGTTTGACATTTGGATGGCAGTACAACCAATGCCTGGATCGGGTTGCCTTTCCGAGCAACCTGCACAGTTTGACATTTGGTGCGTCTTTTGACCAAAGCCTGGATCGGGTTGACTTGCCAGGTAACCTGCAAAATTTGATATTTCGTGGCTCCTTTGACCATAGTCTGGATCAAGTGGCCTTGCCAAGCAACCTAGTAAAATTGACATTTGGACGTCTTTTCAACCAAAGCCTTGATCGGGTGGCCTTGCCAAGCAACCTGCAAAGTTTGACATTTGGTGAATGTTTCAACCAAAGCCTGGATTGGGTGACATTGCCAAGCACCCTGCAAAGTTTGACATTTGGATGGCAGTGTAACCAATGTTTGGATCAGGTGGCCTTACCGAGCAACCTGCGAAGTTTGATATTGGGTGGCTCGTTTGACCGCACCCTGGATCGTGTGACATTGCCGAGCAACCTGCAAATTTTGACGTTTGGCACCAAATTCAACCAAAGCCTGGATGGAGTTGCCTTGCCGAGCAACCTGGAAAGTTTGACATTTGGTCACTTTTTCAACCAGAGCTTGGATCAAGTTGCCTTGCCAAGGAACCTGCAAAGCTTGAATTTTGGTGGTAACTTTAACCAAAGTCTGGATCAGGTGGCCTTTCCGAGCAACCTGCAGAGTTTAACCTTTGGATGGGAATTCAACCAAAGCCTGGATCGAGTTGCCCTGCCTAGCAACCTGCAAAGTTTGACATGTGGTCAGAATTTTAACGAGAGCTTGGATCAGGTTGCCTTGCCAAGAAACCTGCAAAGTTTGACGTTTGGCACCAAATTCAACCAAAACCTGGATCAGGTGACCTTGCCGTGCAATCTGCAAAGTTTGACATTTGGGCATTACTTTAACCAAAGCCTGGATCGAGTCGTCTTTCCGAGCAACCTGCACAGTTTGACATTTGGTGAATGTTTTAACCAAAGCATGGATCAGGTGACCTTGCCGAGCAACCTACAACGTTTGACGTTTGGTGAACATTTCAACCGAAGCCTGGATCAGGCTACCTTGCCGAGCAACCTGCAAAGTTTGACGTTTGGCACCAAATTCAACCAAAGCCTGGATCATGTCCCCGTGCCAAGTGGTCTTCACAGCGTTCAGTCAGGTTCAATATTCTTGAGCACAGTCAGCATAGATGTTTGACTTGTACAGTTCAAACAGATTGGTTCGCCACATTCATGGGAGCAGATCAGCAGGTCTTCAAAACCTTCGCCTGGAAGCTAGCAGCGCATGTGAGTAATGTCATCATCAACGGCATCAGTGATAGTTCTTTGCTGTTGCCGGTCCAAGCCATTGGCCACTATCATTATCAACCAACCATTGGTTTGAAACAAGAAGCACTCTGTGTTTCAACCGGCTACTCAGTTACAGGTAATCACCCCTAAGTAAGTTTTATCACAGCGTCACCGCCGAGAATCAAAGGGTCCACAGAAAAGTTGGTTATAGAGTGGTACACTCCAGTAAATGAGATTGTAATTACGGTACCAGTCATGGCATCAGTTATGGTAGAAAATGCCACGAGGGAGGACCCCTCTGTATGCAACTGACTGCTGCTCAAAGCTTGAAGGTGCCAGTGAATCTCAAGGCCAAGCTCCATAGCGGTACATTATTTTTTGTGTCATTCAGCAGTATGGAACGATCATTCAGGTGCCAGGTCTATGTAATTTTACTTATTTCAAGCAGATTTATATACAGTTATCAAGATTTGAACAGTTAAAAGCAAGATTAGAGCCATGGTCAAGCATTGTGGACAACGATTACCAATCTTTCTCGATTGGTGCTCATGTCTACCAACGTATATAACACTGGATAGTGGTTGATGCACCGGGTTGATGCACCGGGTTGATTTCTGGCTTGATGCTTAAGTCAGTATTGGTATCTGTCAAGGGTACCATGGTGGTTATTTGTACCAGTCCAAATTTCCAACGCCGGCAGGTGCTGCAGCGAATTCTGTTCCACTGGATCGGGCTCTTAGTGCTGGTGAGGCTGCAGGTGCCATGGTGGTACCCAAGTCATAGCCTTAGTTCATGGGGAACTGATCAGCTTGGGTTGTACTGGGTACTTACCGCGTAGGGGTACACAATTTGCAGACAAACCACTTTCGACCATATCAATGCTGGTGTGATACCGTAGGTTGATACCGGTAGGAAAGCAACTAAGAACTGCAAAAGTGGATATAGGACAGCTAGGGTTTGACACTGCCCCAGTTGGAAACATTCCCTTTTTGATAGACAAGAATTCGCTTGTTGGCTTCGGTACATAGTCACAGAACTGCGAAGCTTAAGCTGGGAACCAACCTTTTGCGTAGTGTTTGTGGATAAGCCAATCCAATTTTATTAAATCCCTATGGATAAATCCCTGTCCCAATTGTTAGCGTTTATCAATGCAAACAGAAGGGAAGGCATACCTGCTGGGCAAGCATGACACGCATACCATGGGGCTTCTTGCCATCCATGACATGAGGATCCCATTGTCACAGCCACTTTGAGGATTACACCAAGCGGCTCCCACTAGGTGGATCTCAATGTATCTTCACTTGGGCCATTGTGGCAGACCTCCCCAGTAAAAGGGCAGGGGGGCTTGTTCTAAACGACAGAGGGGGAGAGTGCACATGTTGCATCCCCAAAAGCGTTTCTGCGCCCCGTTTGAGTCTGTTCCAAAACAGAAGTTGATCAATGTACCCACATTCGTTGCCAGTTTAACCATTTTTACCCGTACATTTAACAGCACCACCATCAACATACATTAGCCATGAACCAACCATCCATTGACCCTCGAACAACCCTCCAACAACCATCCATTGACCCTCCAACAACCACTCAACAACTATCCCTTGACCAGAACCGGTGGTTTCTTGCACCCTGGATCTCCCGTTGCGCATGGCTCCACTGGCGCTCCATGGGCGGTCCAAGGTGCAGATCGAAGAACCCCTCCATGGCTGCGTCCGAAAGCTACCGGCAAGGCCTGGGCCCTGGAAATGTGGGGTGCACCGCAGTGCACCACGCAGTGCACCACTGCTGAAGAGAACTGCTTCAGGATGGTTGACGAGGGTAGTGGTGAGGCATTTTGATGCTGGTGATCAAGAAGGATTAGTGGAAATAGTTTGGAGTGGTCAAGAACCATGGGTAGTGGCTAAGAACGATGGCCTCTACGTTGTCATTGGCTTTTAGGGTATTTGCTGGCAAGGGCATACCACAGGGAAGTTGCTGTCTCCCTGGGGTGACTATATGCTCACCTGGCAAGCTGCATAATCCAGCATTTATTCAGCTTGTTTCTTTACTGGGTTTCCCCTATAGACCTCCTGGTGTCCAGAACCCGAGTTGAACGCATCAGGTTCGGTAGCTTGACTGGTTGGACAAAATGAGTTTTACCCCGCAGATTGCTGAAAGGTGCTTGCAATGTCTGAAGTCGTAGCCAGACTACTCCTGACTTCTTCGCTTGCTATAGCAAATATGTAGGATACGCGAGACAGAATATCTCATTTGCTGTAGGATACTGATGATGGCTGCATTTCTTGAAGGCCGGGCCCAGTGTTTTTTTGAGAGCCATTTTTCAACGGTGCAATGGCTACCAAGCCACAAGCATCGTCAACCACTTCCAGGAATGAACGAGTTGGCTGCTGTGCTGCTCTCTGTGATGAAGCAATGTGAGTGCCCGGCCCAAGCCGCGAGCAGAACCAGATGTAGCAGTGCCTGGGATGTACCAGTGACATAGTACCAACTAGCATGAGGATATAATCATTCCCAGAAACTACCACTTCTAATGACAGTGAAACAGCTTCTGGCCAGCTTGGGATGCTATATCATGACGTATGTCTTTTTTGCATGTAGATTAATTTGTACATAATTGTATGTTATTTGCACATAGATATTCATATGCATATACTGTATAGGCATGCACTTATATGTACTTACATATTGACATGTACATATCCTTTGCACAGGCACATGTTGCTTGAAGCATGATGGATGGTGATGGATGAAAGGCAAGCAAGAAGACCAGGATGCCCGTGAGCTATTGGAAGCAAGCGCGTTGTGAGATGTTCATCGGCCGTATGTCATTCTAACGCGCGCAAAAGCCGTAGAATTGCCAATAAAACATCCCCACTTTTTGGGTCAAAATGCGGGCACAAAATTTGGTGCTTCGCATTGGACCAAATTTTGGGTCGGCATTTTGACTCCAAAAGTGGGTCCTTTTTTGGCAATTCTATGGTTTTTGCGCGTGCGCTTTAGGATGACGCACGGCCGATGAACATCTCAGAAAGTGCTTGCTTCCAATAGCTCACGGACACCCTGGTCTTGTTGCTTGCCTTTCATCCATCACCATCTATCATGCTTCAAGCAACATGTGCCTGTGCAACTATGAGGGCCCATTGCAGCGAAGGGGGTTTTGCCGAGAAAAGCTGGCGCCAGTTTTGGTTCCAGCCGGCTTCACTTGGGAGGCTTCCGTGTTTTGGCGCAGAATACACCATGTGGTAGAAGCCCGTTCAAAACGCACAGGTCGCAAAAGAAGTCGTGAGGGCCGGCTGACAATTGTCTTTCTATTGGCGGAAACATTGTTCGAAAGAGAAATGATTTTTAGCTTCAACATCTCACCTGCAACCCTGGACATTTTCGTTTGCACAGCTCTTCGCTTCGGATGTCAGCTCCACGGCAAGCTCTACACCTGACATTTCTGGCAAAAAAGCTACAAGCGCGTCCGGGGCCACGCGCTTAAGTGCCAGAACCAAAGCTTGCAGAGAAAAAGTAGCGCAATGGGCAAAGAAAGCCAGCAGGGATGCGCATGGATGCACAACCAGGCATGGCCAAGCAGGCCACAGATGCCGCAGGCCCCACAAAACAAGCCCCGGATGCATTTTCCGGCATTGGAGAAATCCAAAGTAATAAAAACATACCCGGCGCCACGCCGTTGAGTGCTTGAACCAAGCCGGCACAGATGACAGGACATCCAAATGGAGGCCAGGACCGGCCAGGACCGGCCAGGACCGGCCAGGACCCGACCGAATGCAAAACAGCACCAGCCTCAGGGCTGTCTTGAGATCACGCTTCTCCGCCATAGGAATCTCAGGACCGCCACGTTTGGGAAGAATAGCGCGATCAAGGCACGATGCGCGGAAGGTCTTGGGGTCGAATCTAATAGTGGTCTCCAGTCTGAAGAGTCGGCGTTGGGTCTGCGCAATGGTTTGCCAAAAAAAATACGCCCAGCGCCAAGGATGCCCCAGAGTTGTCCTTGTATGGTGGGGGGGGGGTTCTGGTTCTCCAAAGACGAAAGGCGACTGGAACCAGAACTGGGGCCAGCTCTTTTTGCCAAAACCAGCCCCGCGGCATTGGGCCCTCACTATATTCATCTTTACAAAGATTTGTAGATGCGGAAAAATGAATGAAAAAACAAATGCATATACACACACATAAATCTACATATATGTTTATGTATATGTCAATGTCTATGTACATGTAAATGTATATGTAAATGTATATGTGTTTGTAGAAGTAAATGTTTTTGTATAAGTAAGTCTAAATGTATGTGTATATGTGTATATGTAGATTACAAAGTTGTATACGCACGTAAACCCATAGATGAATATATTTGCACTGGCCCATGTAGACAGATATACGTAGATAGATTCACACATTCAAGTAAAATGGTCTGGGGGCTTGCTGACAGTTGAGGAGCGTCCAAACACGTCGTGAGCCAGTTGTGTAGGGATGGCTATCAATCTAGTTGATAAAGCCCCGGGGTGACTTGTATGAGTGGAAGTTTAGGGAAGTGTCAATGAATGACGGCACAAGGCCCAAATGAAGGTTTTTGGGCCGAATTCAAAACTTAAGCCAAGCCAAGTTCGCAGAGCAGCCAAAGGATTTGTTAGACACTGCTTACATCTCTTTGCAGATTCAGGTGCTCTCTACAGGTTCTTTCTGAAAGCTGTTGCTAGGGGGTTGCCCGCAAGTAAGGGCACCACTAATCCAAAACATGATCGCCAGAACAAAAACCATGCAAAACCAATCATGCATGGGGTACATTATTCATGGGCAGCGCCCCTTTGATTCGTGCCCTTTGATTCATGCCACGAACAGGTGATGTAATTTCTTGGTGGGACCTACCCTACCCTCTGCTAGCACAAGGTCGCGCTGCCTGTTTTTGTTTCTGCTTCTCCTGCTGCTGGCGTTGTTGTCGTCGTCGTTGCTGCTGCGGCGGAATAGCTTCTAGTGGCAAGCCAACCCTTTTGTGTCTGATACAGTCATACTTAGCTCACATTTCCGGCCTCAGGTACAGAGGCTCAGATTCTCAGGCTAGGAAGGGCAGATTGGTTTGCAGAAATGGTATATACCTGGAATCGGGTTTTTCTTACCCCTAAAATGAATGGTTGCCCTTACCTCAGGACCATTTCCGAGCAAAATTTGGGGGTTACAGCACCCTGGACTTGAGTAGGTCTATCGACCTGCTGAGAACAATGGCACACACGAGTGTGGATGTACCAACGCACCACATGGGGTATGGCATGTCTTTTGAGCGGAATATTAGCAAGAAGGTGCCAGTTCTTCTGTCACATTCACTACCATTCACTCACATAGTTTGTTTGGAGGGACCAATGACTTATCAGGTGTAAGTATGGCTCACCAGCAATCCTTGGGTGAGATGCATGGACAATCTGATATGAATGAGTTTATTTGCATCAAAGTTGGTGGGTTTGAAGGACAAAATCCATCAAGACCTGGTGTTTCTATTGTGTTGTTTCCAAAATATCACCTTTTCTTGAAGCAAAAAAAAGTGGACCATGTGAGCTCCGGCCAAGATCTACATCAAAAACTTTTGGCCAAACGCCTGGTTCTAAGGGAATGACCCAAATCAAAGTGATGCCTTTAACAGCTACCCTGGAGGGCGCACACATTTTGTAGAAGCAAATCACACTGGGTTATAAGTTGCAAGTGATTTTTCACGATGAATACCACAGCGAAAAAACAACTTCCAAGTACAGTGGTTGAATGTATCCCATTTTTGGCATCGCCGCATGTCTAGTGACTAGTGCCTTCACCAAAATTTCCGCCTGAAATGAGGCAGTGATGCGTGATACTGTGGGAATTCAGCATTCTGAACCATTACGTCACCACTATAGAATTAGACTTTATGCATCCTCAATTGATCATGAATTCATCGCTCCCAGCCATTATTCACCATTAACGAATCCCAAATGTGACCAGAATAAACAACTACTGAATCCCTATCAACCATTCCGAATGTCAGTATTCATAATCATTGCTTGCCTGCTGTTCATTCCAACATAGTGGTACCCTCAAAAGTTAGATTCGTTGGTGATTCCATTTGCCATTGACCTACATCATGTTACATGGTTACCCCGCAACTAACTTCACTTAGCTGGCAGTTAGTATCTGTGTATGTCTTAGTTCACTGGTAGTAACTCACTTCACCATAGCTGTTACATAGTAGCCCAGCTACCCAACCTACCCAGCTGTGAACTACGTTACCAACAAGTTCCCCAACAGTGCAACTTCACTAACGAACAGCTTGCTATGATACCCAACTGACTTACCCAACTGACTTGCCCAACGAACTTCACAGAACCGCTGTTGCCATGGGGTAGTTCCTCAACCTCTTCAGAGCTCCTGCAGGCTTTGGGTTTTCGCCTCTGCG
>VSDK01028840.1:63829-83082 GCA_009767595.1 Symbiodinium kawagutii
CGCGCCCCCCGCCACAATGAGGTGGTACTGGCGGACCAGCTGCGGGGATGAAAGGGCTAGGAATATGGGGATAGACCATGGATGGTTTGTCATATCTAGAGTTTCCGGGTGATAAACCATGGACTTATGGGTTTATTGGTGATAAAACCATGGTTTCTAGGTGTTTTTTTTCATCTATTGCTGGCTATCATTGATGTGTGAGTGGTCAACGTGGTAATGAAGATGGGTGGTTAAGAACAGCAATACCTGATGCTTGCCAATGGTTATCAGCTAACTACAGTATATGGTCAATGTTGATGCACTGCCGATTATCACTAAGCCATGGTCGCACAACTGCCATTGATGGTTATCAGCAGTTAGTACCGCCTATGAAAACATGTATACATTCTGGTAAAGGGCATTGATACAGCAGAGAAGGCTGGCCAACTAGTATCAACAATGAACCGGTATGCTTCATTTTCCATTGCTACCTTGCACTGCCAGAGCTCGCCGGTGAGTGGGAACCCACACTGGTGGGTGGGACAGGCTGATGCCTTCGCTTGTTTCAGCCAGTTGATGGATAAAGGGTCCCTTGGCAGCAAGAATGGGAAGCTGAAGGACTTGACAAACTGGAAAAGCAGATTGTGTAGCATGGTGCGGCTCCTGCAAAATTGATGATCTGGCCGCATGGGTCAGAATCATTGATGTATCAATCATCTCACTGGAAAGTTTGGTTGCAATGGACATTTTGGGTCAAATTGCCATCCATTTATGAAGACATGCTGTCAAAAGAAGGGCTTGCGGGGACATCCCTTGGGACTAGTGGCGCTCTGGGAGGAATCCCAGTTGTCTCAATGAGCCTTCACGGGATCAGTTAGGGCCCATTTGGACGCCCCGTTAGGCTGGTTGGGCATGCGACTGTGGCACTGGAAGCATCAACTGGGTCTGAGCACCTTTTTTTGGTCGTGGGCTTCGGACAAAGTAACCGTATTTTTGGCGCTTTTGACTGAATGCTATCTTTCTACCTTGCTGGGCCTTCTTATGATCGATGAATCAATCAGTGCTAGTTCTGGTTCCGCGAATCTGGGAATGTGGTACACATCTACTGGCGTCATTTAAGCTTGGGCAGCTTAAACTGTGGGTTTAGGCAAACTTCATGTATCAATTCATGGCGGTTGGGGGCCTCAGACAATTTGTGGTTCTAATCGCGATAGTTCTGCACCTCATTTTATGGACAAGTCCTCCGTTTGAGCTATCTGAATGTGTGTGTTCCAAAATCAAATGCGGAGATGATATGAGATGATTGTGGGCCCCCATTTCGACAAATGCCTAAAGATACACATTTAACGGTAATTTACTCACCATTTCGCCATGTATGTCAGTTCGACGTGTTCAGAGATAAACAGCCACATCAATACAAAGTCCGGAGGTGCATGGGACCAGCACATGGCTGTCCCTGATCATGCCGTTAACTCGTCGGCGGTTTCAGCTTGTTGACCACCTAACCGGGATGATCGATGGACCCTCTGGTAATCTCACATAGAAATGGAGACCATTCCCAATAACCAAAGCATCTAGCGCTACCCATTGCTCTCTTAGATTGAGGGTAGTTCATATTTCAAGGATGCGATAGAAATTATGATGCATGCATACATAACAAAAGGGCAGGGTCCTTACGTTCTCTTGGTCAGCTATTCAATCTGCCGCATCTCATGGTTGGTTTTTGAGCAATCGCTATTTGGACATCCGTGAAGCTTGGCATCACATTCGCGGATGTTTTGGCTAGACATGTGTATATGTAACCACGCATATATATCAATGCGTATATGAGTATTTGTACAGATTTTGTAGTCACGAATTGGTGGTTTCCAAGATGTTTTCGTTTTTAACCCGGAGATGATGATCTCCGTGCGGCCGCCGCGAGGTTGCGACCCATGTTTATGGCGCAGGGCGCGCGTCCTGCCCGTTCGCCAATTGGTGAGTTACCACGCTGGGGGCCCCGGGTGTTGGGGGGGGATGGTGATGTCTATGCAGATGCTGATGCCATGCATTAGATGATTGTTTATGCTGGTTTATAGTGGCAAATGACCAATAATGTTGGTTGACATCAATAAGAACAAGAATGATTCACATGTAGTGATTATCATGGTTTGACAATGGAGAATCACCCATTTAGAGATGGTTCTCCAGGGTTACTCTGCAAAATTCGGTGCTTTTCGATCAGTGACGGTAAATTAACTTGGAAATGATGGTGAGCTAGAAACAATGGCTTGTTTATCATGAACTGCAGGCTAAGCTACAAGAGGATAAGAATTATTCCATGATTCTAGAGGCTTCCATCTATCAGCCATTCCAGCCGAAATAATCAGTGACAATCATTGACCAGGTTCTCTATCATTTCCAGAGGGTAGTGATTGTGAATCATCAAGATCATCCGGACAAGCCCAGCTGCCAATAGGCAATTTGCATCCGGAAAATCATCGGTGAATCGGCAACTATTGAGCAGTATAGTGAATATTCATGATGGCTACTCATGAATTTCATGAATGGGCAGTATTGGCTATGTTAAGAAGAAATGACATTTGGAGGCCATCAAGAACGGTGTCTACACAAAAAAACATATATGTATATATTATGTGCACATCTATTTTGGATTTATATACATATATATGCACATCATTGTACATTTATGTGCATATTTAGACGCAAAAAGACTTACATACATATGTACAAAAGAAGAAAATATGGACCATATCCAATTGATCCGATCTTTGGTCCTTTGTATTTCTCACTGTGTCTATCTCTGCACCGAGGATCTCGTTCTGCTGATCAAGGTGCCGATGGGCAGTTGCAGCGCAGCATGCCTTCCAACGAAACGAAGATCCATAGCGTAGACGGTTCAGGGTCCCGTTCCTAAGCATCATCCAGCAACAACAGGGGAAGATACCAAGAAGAACCAGAGTCATTGGCTATCTAGTTGTTGTTGGCCGTTCTTGGCTAATGTAACCACAATATTTGAAGCTCGGCACCATAATATTTGATGGCAAATCACCGGCTATTGAGCTTCGAACTCGTATTAATTAGCCAATGGACCTGCAATTGAAAGCTCTAGTGGGGCTTCAGCGAGGCATAGTTCTTAGGTACCCGCACCTCTGTGGATGATTAACCACCACTTAAAAATCATGAATCAAAAATGAACTATGAATTGACCAGTATGAACCATTTTCAACCATTCTCAACCATGCGCGCTCTTCGCATTGCTGCGGGTGCGACTGCAGACAAGTGTCCAACCATTGTAAACCATCATTAATCATGAATGGACCATGTCTAACATCAATTGCTCGTGGCGCCCCCTCGTCATGGAAATCGCATGGCTCAGGTCCCGGATCCGCCATTTTGGCACGCTGCGGCTTCATCTTTGATCAGGCGCTGGCGGCGCTGCTTTTAGGGCGGAGTGATCGGATGGACTCATCATGGTTGGACGTGAAAAATGGTGGAGTCATGAATTAGTCAGTGACTAATGATGGCCTATTATGAGTTAGCCATGAATTGACCACCTGATGGTTGATCGTGGTTCATTGATGGGTTTCATGACTGTACTCGTGGTTAGTTCGTGATTCATCGGGGGAAATTAGTTCATATCGAATAGTGGCTCCTTAATGGTTAATTGAGCACTAAGATATAGTGCTTAATTACTTAATTAATCAGTGGTTAATTCCTGACTATATAGTATGATTTGTAGTTAATTAACGGCAGTTAAGGGTCGATTAAGAGTGATTTGTTATGATTGATAATGTGTGATATTGGCCTTAATCAGCCAAGAAATGGTGTTTATATAATTGCAGATCACCGGCAGTACCGTTCTTCGGATTCTTCTTTGTGTATTCCCTGTTGTGGTAATGATCCTTGGGTATCTTTGATTATGATGTGATTTGCATGGTTGTGATTTCCCGGGTTACCGGGTGTTCAGCTGCGACCAGGTGGTTCGCTCGGTTGAGCCCGACCTGGTAGATCATTTGAAGAGGTGGGGACCGGCGAGGACGGAGTGGAGAAGCTTAGAGGTTGGTTGCTGTATAGGGTGCTGCTTGCTTCAGAGTGGTGTACGATGAGGTCTAGGCTTCATAGGAAGCTCGTAGTCGTGTATGATGTTGTCATCTCAGCAGACACATTTCTGCAGGAAGATGGAATTACGACAGGTCTGCAATCAGATGTCTCTTTTTTCCGGCTACAAGATAGTTGTGTGACGATTATTGCCATTTCCGGACACCAGCACCTACGCTACTGGATCAGCAGGACATCAACCACCCCGAACCTGGGACTCGGAAGGTGAACTCCTGCTTCAGCAACTGGATCCTACAACAACTTGTTGGGGATCCCTGTCTTATTGGCCATTCAAACAGGCTTTCCACACGTTTCAACAGTGGTGGTCCAGAACCACCAACGGCCCACCACTTCCATGCTTGATTCGGCTATAACCTGGCAGGTTGGAGATCGAGCCGCAAGTCTTTCTGCTTCGATGGATACGACTCCTCTTTTGTCGGGAGTTCGACTTGCAGGAGGGTGACGTTGGTGCTGTTGCTGTCTGCCTCCAGCTTCTCCCTGGTTCTGTTTCTTTTTTGATCTTCTTGTTGTGTTTGTTTGCTTGTTATGGTTGTTGTTGCCGGTGTTTTGTTTTGTTTGTGTGCATTTCCTTGCTTTTTGTTGTTTTGCAGCTAGGAAGGGCGTACCAAGACATCTTGCAGGTGGTATCCGTGCAGTGCGTGAAAACAGTGTGGATCCTAACAAGTCAGTTGCATGTACAGAGACCACTAGTGAACTGGGGGTATCAAATGTCTACCCCATCTCTTACCCGTGCAAGAGCCTCAAATTGTTTGGGCGGTGCATAATATCTCCGTGTATGGCTACATCCTTTGCAGCTCTTGCTAGGCACGACTTACCACCATTAATCAACCATGATAAATCCATTATTAACCATGACACTGGCCATCACTTGCTTCTTTCAAAGGCATCACTTGACAATGCGTGCAGCAAAATTTGAACTTCAACAAACAGTCTTTGGGCCGTGTCGGCTGAGCTGCAGACCACCCCATCATTTTTTTCCTAGATGGGCTGTCGTTCGGTATCGATAAACTTGCACATCCAACATGAATCAACCAATAGTTAGCGTTGGTACTACAAGGAGTTTTTCCCCCTACGATAGTTGAGCACTGCTTGGCAACCACCAGTTTCATCGCCTATTCACCAAGCATGGGAGTCTCTGGCTGCCGTGATGGTGTAGGTGTTCCTGGATGGGGGATGATATCCCATCAGTAGCAGGTGCTGATGGACAGGTCAACATGGTCTCAGCAGGCATGACCACAACTTCTGGCTCGCAGCTGACATGAGGACATGATTCGACATGTCGCCAATATGGGCTTGTCATGGCTTGTCCTTCATCTGTGTGAGGAACCTGTGATTCACGTGCTTTTTTTAAAAATGATTCTGAGTTGCAATCCTGGAGAGTTGCAATCCTGGAGAGAATCAAGTCACTGCTGGAGGTGACATGGATTGCTACCAACACTATCACCGAGTTTTACGAATTGATTGGTCGATGAGTTGCAAGTGAAAACTTGTTCCTACGAGCTTCGGTAGCTACTTCTGATGGGTTGCTTTCAACGACGGAACTGCTATCGTCCAACGTCAACTGGTACCAACAACTACTGTGACAACGGTGGTGACATCAGCAGTTTGGTAGGGTGACTCCAGATCATGTTGATGATCTCCTTATTGGTGTAGAACTGTTCGATTCCCTGCTAACTTGGTTGATCAAATCCTGTCATATGATTCATTCTTCTATCCTGTTCTATCCAGAAAATCAGGCCATGAAATGCTCAATGATGGCCGCCCACACTACATGAACCTACTTACGCAGGTGACTGGTTTCTGTTCCTCTCAATGGCCCTGGCCATGCCGAGCGGCGCCATGAGTGAGCGCACCTGAGAAGTTTTTGAGGTGGGGCATTGCAATCCTGGGGCGCTACTCGCATGGATTGTGTGATGCTTAGTGGTGGGAATCTAGAATGGTTCGTGGTGGTTCAGGATTGTGAATGATGGTTAGTCAAGATTGATTGTAGATACGAAGGGAGAATAAGCAACGAGAAAAGGGGATGTACCAGAATTATAATCACTGATGGTAAGTAATGATTAATTGGCATTTGTAGGAAGGGTTAAGGAGGAATGGTTATACTAGCTGGTTGGTGGTGGATACTAGGAGATCATAAGCAACAAGAACAGGGGATATACCAGATATATACATGGCAAACTTTTTGCAAAACATAGGCAGTAAAAACCTCCGAAGAGATCGACCCGCATTCGCGTCTCATCTTTTGCTATGCTGACTAGCTGACCATCGTGGAGCAGATAGAATCTCATATGGTTGAGATATTGAACATTGGGATGATTGCTTTCGGTTCTACTCCAAGATGATTTAATGATTTATGTAAATGTTGCTTTAGATATTGAACATCCCAAGCAGCATCATCCAATGATTAAGTAGTTGCTGGTTTAATATTGGACATGGTTGAATTGTTTTGAAATATGGTTGAATCTTTGAACAAGTCAGCATCTCCAGGATGATTGCTCCTCGGTTGGAGTTCTCACTGCGAATCACTGACCATTTATGACTGAGAGTTCTCGTCTCCAGAAGATGACTAAACAGCTGAGAAACCTTCACCAGCTGCTAAGCATCATGACCATTCTACTTGCCGTTAACCATTGGTCACCCAATGTTCACCATCAGTTACTTCACGCTTAATGAACTGACGGTTAATAGTTTTGATTATGTCTAACAATGGTTGATGATGGTGGACATGGCCATTAATGATACTTGCTCACTTACCACTATGCTTGTTAGGGACCGGTATTGGACCATTCTGAAACGCATATTGATCATGTAGCATCCAGTAGTTACCATTATGACTCACTGTTAATCACGAGTCAACCGGTCATGAATCATGGTAGTTCCTCAATCTTGATCATGAACCATCAGATATGCCACTCATTCATCAGTATTAAACCGTTGTTTGGCTATGTTTGGCTACTAGTTCTCCCAAGATGAAGGATTTTATTAAGCTCCTTCATCTTGGAAAACCACCTTCCTAGGGAAGCTCGCTGCAGGTCATGCCTTGTGAAATCCGCCGGCTGCAGAGAGGTTTGGCGGGGATCCCCAGCGGATCGCTGTTAGGAACCGGAGCTATGGCCAGTGAATGGCCAGTGAATGGGTTGAGTTGATGGTTGATGGTTCCTACCGGGAGTTAATGAATAATTGATACTTCATTGTCAGTTGATCGTTAGTTAATGTTTGATTAATGGTCAATGAGCGGTGAATTGATCAGTTGAACAACGGCTAACGGTGAGTAATCGTGCTTAGTGATGCTTAGACTGGATGATAAACCAACAATAGGCAACAATCTGCCATTGTGTAGGCATCTGGGTTTCTCCATAAACTTGCGGATCAAACGAAATGGTTGCTTGCGCAATTTACTGTATCTTTTCTAGATGGTTTAAGGGGTATACCATTTATTGATACAACCATGTGTGGGGATGCTCAACGAACATCAGGCTGGTTTGACAACTCCCAGCAGTACCATGATCATTCCATGCTCATAAGCCAACCGCAGCTATCACTGGTGGCTCAACCAAATGCTCACCATCCAAAACCATCCCGAAAACGCGAGTCGAAAGACAGAGCCCCTGGTTTTGCTGATTTTCCTGCAATAAACCAGCGATTTGGCTTGGATTGCCAGGTGCATGAAGCAAGCAGCGGAAGGCATTGCACAGATCGAAAGGCAATGGATCATAGCCAACCATCCAAAAAATGAGTAGGTGAACGTCACAACAAAAATTAGTTTAAGCACTTCTGGGATGTTCACCATGCTTGCAGGGACCCTTGACCAACAGCTGTAAACAACCATCCGGTTGTTCTAGATGGCCTTTGACCTTTATCACATCCCTAACCTTAGATCCATTTGCACGTGTACACCCCTATATTCGATGGTTGGTCACCCGAAGTATCATGATTCACAGGTTCTGCTTGGATTCATAGCATGGTTAACAGCTGGATCCAACATGTCATTCCGTAGCTACCAGTAATTCGTTACCAGCAATTCACCATCATTTGTTATTCACCCATATTCACCATGTCTCAACCACTAATTATACAACCATTATAAAGTGTAGATTCTTTACCGGAACAAAATGGATCTCCCTTTGCCAAGACCCACGAGCCACTGGCTGTTGCTGAGGTAACCGCTGCAGCATTGATTTTGGTGCCGCACGTGGCAACCACTTCCTGGGTGTCAGGTGCGCTTCTGCCGACGCCAGCCCTGATGGCAACGTCCTTGGGCAACCAGTTCTGGTTGAGTTTTTTCCTATCATGTAGGTATGGACATCATGTAGGATGATCATGTACGTCAATAGTTCCGTACAAATTCATAACCAGAGCTGGATAAATAGAAAAGTTGACATCAATAACCACCAATAACCATCATGATCATGGATGGCATCCAGTTTTTTGATAAGAATGACCCGCGGTCAGGTTGGTACAGGTATGGATGAGATATCGGATACCTCTTGGTATTTTCGACAATTCTTGCTGAGTATTCTCAACTATGACACAGCGTGTTGTGAGGAAAAGAACGGCTGACCTATTGTTATTGGTTATTTCCTATCATGACCGTTGGTTATTATTAATTGATTGGTTAATAACCATCATGAGCAAACCAACTAGCCAGCCAACAAACGAACCAACCAAAGAACCAACAAACGGACTAACCGACTAACCACAATCCAACAGCCCGCCCCTGCCAGGCTGGTTCTCAGACGTCTCTTCCCGAAGTACCTCGGAAGCCGAAAGGGAACTGCTCGGTTTCTGAATGGCGGGTGAGGGTTGAAGCGTTTGGGAGTTGTGACCAGGTGAACAGGTGGTTGTGATTGTCACAGAGATGGTCGGCTCCACCTCTTTTTGTGAAGCCAGTTTTCTTGGTGGTGATTCTTCATCATGATCCCTTAGAACTAGCCGTTAGGAACCATTGATGAGATATTTTAAAGGATTTACGAGCCGTGGATCAATGATTCTGAGCCATTGACCAACCGTTGACTAACCGTAACCATCAACCATCTCAGCATTAACATGTACTTCACCATCAATCTCATTCATTAATCACATTCATCAACCATCTTCATCAACCATCCATGAACCATGGCTACTAAGCACCATCGATCACCATGAACTTCACCAAGGCGACCGAGGTCGGCGGGTTCCTTGGGTCCTCCGATCTGCCGAAGCTTGGCGGAAGCCGTAGGAGTTGGCGGTCGCGGAGCTGTCTGCCATGGGTAAGGGATTGATGGCTTGGAATGTGGGAGAGATAGATGTGCATTCATTCTCTACAATGTTTACAGATACAAAGTCGTTTGTGTGCTCCCAGAAGGAACGGCTGCTAGTAGTGTGACACATCGCTAGGAACTCAAATTTCTGTGGCTCGAAGCATGTCATTCTTCTGGCACGCAAGGGAATATCTGGAGAAATGTTTGTGGCTTCTGGATGCTTGGGTTTGACCCCAGACTGTAAAGATGACATGATGTGTTCCAGAGATTCAGGTTTGCGAGGTACATCCCATGAAGTCTAGCTCTTGTCGTCATATATATGAAATATACATAACAAATTCATAATTGACACAATTGAATAGATATATGTGTACATGACTCATAGATATACACACTATCGTCAGCAAACAAGTTTCTTTTGAAGCACCAGACCGGAGCGCGATTTTGTCGAGCCTGGGTGTTTGCGAACATGGCTGGAACACTTCGAAGTCAAACTTTGGAAGGGGAACTGCAAGCTTTGTGGAGATGAGGGTCCTACTGTAGTCCTCGTAAAGTCCTCGAAAAGTCCTGGGTTGATCGGAAGGTGCCAGACCTGGTGATGACTCAGGCTGAGAATTCATAGATTGACGGTATGAAACCGTCCTCTTCCGGTTTTATCATGCACCTGTCACTTGTACATCGGCCAAGTGCTGCCACTCCTGTTTTGACATCATCGTATTTTCTGAGAGCCCCGATTTTGCTGGCCAAAGCAGTTCCTGATTTTTGGTGCTGCCCACCTCACTACAACACAAGCTGGCTAACGGTTTGATATGTATGGATTTTCCTCGGATTTGTTGATGGTCCATGTAGCGTATAAAGATATACTGAGATAGCTTATTAAGTAAAAAATATGGAAACACCGACAGATGTCATTATACCAAATTGCCAAAGCTAGTTTGATGTCTCGAACGCCCATAAGATAGTAGTTGTTCTGCCCCACACCGCCCCACACCTTCCAAGGAGGATCGCGCTAAGTCTGGTCCCTCAGGGTGGGGAGGTGGAGGCTGTAATGACATTGGCGTCAAATCACCAATCATCAACAGTATGCAACAAGAACAGAGGGACATACTCTACTTGGATGATCAGTTGAGGATATGACTGCATGTAGCCATGGCAAATAACCTCACATGGTGGGTTTCGCAGCCTATAACCATGATTAGTAAGCAGTTACTAAGCAGGGATGCACATCCAAGTAGGGTCTATCAATATTCATCAACCGGGTCCAGGGTCCAGAACCAACAGATGGATGAGGAGTTTTCCTGCTGTTTTTCGACCACCCTTGATGCTTGCTGGTGACTGCTGGCTATGCAAGTGCTGACCAAAATCGACAAAGAAGGAACTCGATCTTCCAAGATGGGCAGTTGGGATATCGGTAGTTGATGCAACAGCCACGGATGGGTTTTGTCAAGCCATCCAGATTCCCAAACACACACACACACAGATGTTTTTTTGCATGTCAATAGATGGTGGTACCCGCCCAACCAGCCACAAATGGTGAAATGGTCATCAATAGCCATGCAGTGCCATTTGTGGGAGACACTGGACATGTGTGGGGAACCATCTAATGAGACACTCATACGATTTGCCAGATTCAACTCCATGGTCTTACCACTGAAGCACCTTCAGAATGCGCTTGCCCTCACTCCAATCGACTCTTTTGTGTCCTCATTCCATTGATGTCCATCCATCATTCAGAGTTATGAGCCATCACTACACATCACAAATCATTCGCCATCATCGAACAATCACTAGCCATAAAGATGAAACAAGATGAAGATCACTGTGCAGATCACTAAGATCACTTTGCAAGTCACAGCAAGCAGGGTGCCACGGTGGGGCGCCCAGCTGAGGACAGGTGTCACCGCGAAGAATTTCGACAGCAAAGGCTGGAAAGGCCGGGAGCTCCGCTGCTCCGACATCAGAGCCCAGCTATTGTTGGATGGGTTGGCGGGGGAAGGTGGTCCGAAGGGGGAGGGGTTTCCCAACCTTGTGGCTATGACGGCGGAGTGTCTCATAAGATTTGGTTATAGCAAAGTACTTATTCAGGAAAGTGGCTGATTTGCCATGAGTCATAGTGGTTTCCCGGTACTTTTCCCGCAAACTGCAAGCCAACTGGTTGAGTGTAGGATTTGTTTCCTCAATTCTCAAGAATGTCTTGGATATCAGCCGTGGAATATGATATATATATATATATATATCACTGAATCATATCAGTGTGTTGCGACATTAAAATCACTGATATGATATATATATATACACATTTATGTGAATCATTTTTGCATATATATATATGCGTATACATACACGTATATATATATATATAAGCCTATAATACTATGATCAGATTGCCAAGACATATATCAGTGATATATTGCTGATGAGCCATAGATATGATGCGATATTATCACAATTGGAGTCCCTGCACCGAAGCTGTGAACATCCCATGGAAATGACGAGTCACTAGTCTAGCGGTTGGGATGTTCAATGTTCACCTCCGCATGTGTTTGGGTGCTTACTCACAAGCATGAAAGTCGAGCTGCATAGGTCGAGCAGTTTGCCCTAGTTATCACCTGGGTTCACTGTGGACCCACCTACCGTAGGCGGTAGGTCCACCGTTGTGATTTTGGGACGCGAGGCCTCAAGGGCAAAGAGATCCCCAAAGGCTTTGAAACCTGGTCGGACTACACCAGGCGCAGAGCCGTAGGAGTTCAGCCAGAAATGAAATCATCACGAGTTGGTCTTCAATCACCGGTGTTGATGTTTGGTGATTTATTGATTGATGACTGACGATTGATGATGATGAAGATGAAGATGAAGATGAAGAAGAAGAAGAAGAAGAAGATGAAGATGATGATGATGATGATGATGATGATGAAGATGAAGATGGTGATGCAGCCAGTGGAATTAGTGATAAAGCTCAGCCCATCATTTCTCCTACATGGTAGCAGTTTTTGTTCTGAACACTTTCCTCATCTTTCCTCAATTTTGTTTTGGTGGAGATTTCCCTTTTCTTGGTGCGAATCCCAGGATTGCCAGGTTCTTCAGCACAGGAGAAATTGGAGAAATAGAAAGTGACAGAACTCACGGCTTTTGCTCGTCAGGGGAACTCCAACAAAGCTGCATGTTGTGTATGCAATCAGTGGTTTTGAATGGCTCATGTGGCTAGTTTCCTGCTATGACCATTTGTGGGATCTTGTCCCGCTTCTTGATCCTTTTTGACCCACAAATCATTTCGTTGAATTTGGTCACGCATGGTGTTTCCCGTAGTAACTATTACCCAACTCGAATATTCTCAACACCAGTATTCTGCTTGGAGACGCGCAAGACCCAGACTGTGGATTTCAGTACCAGTCCAATTGACAACTACATGAACCAGCATTTTGGAGAAAATGCTCATGGTCCCAAAACAAATCATATATCATATAAACGTTGTGCCGCCAACGACTACCGGTTTAATACAGTACTTCGACTGTGTCTGTAGGTATTTTTGAGATACCACCACTTAGAAGACTGTTCTGCGTTGGTTACAGGTGTGACTTGTCCAACCTGAAATGATTTAGAAGAGCTCAGTGGGAACTAAACCAAACAAGTGCGTAATGTTCGCAGGTGTTTCATCAACCAATATGGGTGTTGCTCAAAATAAGGGTACCCCCAGTTGTCATCCATTATCAACGATTCATAGCAATAAACCAACCGATATGGCTGTGGGTACCCTGTACCCTGGTTGTTCACATCCTGTGACAACTTGGGTGGTTGACAGGTATGCCTTGGAGGGAATCAAGGCCACCGAGCGAGCTATGGGGCTTTGCGGTAGCAGGGATGCCGACGAAGAACAAACCGTTCTTATATATCGTGGTCAACAATGACGGTGGCCAATCGTATCTGATGATAGCTAAGACTTGTGAACTCTTCCTGAGTTTCAAGCAGCAATTGTAAACAAAAGTGAAATACCGGCGATATTTTCGTGTATGTGTACCTTCTCACACATTTTGATACATCATGCAGTCCATACATGGGCAACCACCCAGGAGGAGAATGCCACAAGCCGAGCTATCAGTGGATATGAGGATATGTCAAAGAACGTATGAAACTGCTGAATATGCTGTTGTAGCGAAGAGCATACTGAAACCATGAGATCCACGACCTGCCTCAAGTGGGACACCAATGAAACTCCCGGACCCTCACGTGGTTGGAGAAACGCGCTGGGGGACTTGCCTTTGGAGTAGTGCCGGGGTGGCTTCCGAAC
Source organism: Symbiodinium kawagutii (assembly GCA_009767595.1). NCBI lineage: Eukaryota > Dinophyceae > Suessiales > Symbiodiniaceae > Symbiodinium > Symbiodinium kawagutii. The sequence goes on from VSDK01028840.1 coordinate 77,456, forward strand.
TTGGACTGATCGGTTTAGACATGTGGAACTACCCCTTGATAATCTGGCAGAATGATAGAATCTGATAGAATGTACAAAGTAAGTAGCATCAAGCAACATTCATCCCAATCAACTGCCATTAAGCACTACTAGTCGCCGTTTATCACCATTCACGATCATTAGCCAGGACACTTGCGTGCACACGCTCACAAAAGCATTTCTCAATTTCGGGACGTCTGGCAGCATTGGTTTCAAGTCGCCTCTTGATCATCTCCACTTCCTAATTTTTACTGATTGGAGGATGTTCCAGCGTCAAGGAACTTGCTGATGATCCTCAATCATCACAAGTATCAACCATTAGTATACAACTTTTGTGGATTGTAGGGCAAAGGATGCCCTAGCAGGGGGCCAAGGGCCCCCACCCGTAGGGAGAGCAAACTGTTGGCTTTTTTGTTCTCATTGTGGTTGTCGCTGTCGTTGTGGTTGTTGTCGTTGTGGTTGTGGTTGTGGTTGTGGTTGTGGTTGTGGTTGTGGTTGTGGTTGTGGTTGTGGTTGTGGTTGTGGTTGTGGTTGTGGTTGTGGTTGTGGTTGTGGTTGTGGTGGTTGTTGTTGTTGTTGTTGTTGTTGGTGGTGGTGGTGGTGGTGGTGGTGGTCGTGGTGGTCGTCGTGGTGTTGTTGTCGCCGGTATACTACTTATACTGGTGATCTTTGTGGTTGATGCGGAGGTTGTCAGTAGGGCTTGCTGCTGCTCAAGCAGGTTTCACACGAGGTCGGTCCCAGGTTCACTGCCTCGGCGGCAGGGGTGGACGGATTAAGTACGTACAAGCATCATAGAAATCATAATTCACCATTACTTAATCATCAATTGTTATCATCATCAAACATTTTCAAACAAATTATTCACCAACCCTTCATTCATCAAGCATGGCTTCACCATTCATCAGCCACTCTAAGACCTCCAGGTGAACGGACCCATCGGGCCCACGGCTGAACCTTGTACTGCACATGTGGGTCAGGTCGCCATGCAGGTTCTGCACGGTGGCACGGAGGGATGGAACCATCTGGGCGATTCATCGTCAAAGCACGGGTAATTCGCGGTTGATACAAAAGAACCATGGCTAGGCTAGGTGAGGTTGAATGGCTAATCTAGAAAAGTGAGGGTGAATCCAATGATTCTTATGACTAAACCATGGTATATCAACGAATTTTTCATCATATTTGTGGATATGGGTCTTAACAACCAACCATCACCCAAAATGGCTTGATGAACATCCCGACAAAGGTATCTAGAGTGGTCATTTACAGTATGGGATGTGAACAGATGGGCGTACCGGGGGCCCTTGACTCACAGCCACATAAGTCGATTCAGCAGATTTTCAGATGCCATAGAAGAAATGTTATGATGGTACCATGTGGTTGGTATCATTACACTGACATGCCAATACATACCGCATGTCTAGATATGACAATTATACAGTTGTTTTGCTGATCATCAACATTTTTATGATGACAAAACACAATAAATTTGATGTATACAGTTAGCTGCTCATAGGCTGGCTCCAGCGTATTTGGTCGGTTATGCATCAACACACACAGATACATATATATATATATATCTATTATGAGGCCTGATAGTATATTCACATATATATATATATGATCTACCTAGATATACACAAAAAACCCACTTGTTGTTTATAATTGCTTAGATTTTCAAACCCTGGGGAGCTGATTATACGACCAACATATTTTCATCACAGGGCTATGTAGTGTATAGATACATTCCAGGAAAACCTATGAGCCAGAATGAGGTCAGCAGGACTCTGCAACGAGGTTCGCGACCCTCTAAGCATAAGACCTGAACAAGGAGGTTGGGCATTCAGACTCATTCTCACCACCGTTAATCAAGAAGGTGGAGGTTGATCATGATGACTACGAGATCATGATCCTTGACAATGGTTGATAAGCAAGGAACTGCTCAGTCAACCAGAAGGTTGATGATTGAGAACAGTTTGACAACGGTACTGATAAACAATGGTGAAGATTTAGAAGGGGTGGCAATGGTCATGATTTACTACGCCTGACATGGGCAAACATTTGTTGATCACTGGCAATTACTATGCTTGTGATGGGCTCCAGCATTCTTGCTGGCACACAAACCATGGCGGCCAGAATGCAAAATAAGCACTGCGGCAGAGACGTGCTGACTCGCCAAGGATCAAGCCAAGAACAAAGAGTACCGCCCCATGTCTTTGGTGGACCGAAAGAGGCGCTGACTCTCCGGACCTCCATCACTTGGACATGGACGAAGGGCAGAGCAACAGCACAGATCAACTTGGGATATCCCAAGCTCGGCGGAATCGAACATATGAATAGGCTTATGATTTAATTAACCACCATAGGTTCCTTGGCAGACTTATGCTTAGCCACCATGAAAAAGCAGAAATGGATCCGCTTCCCAATGGCTAGGGCCATGGCAGTGGACTTTGGCCCATCTTTCGTGGGCTTGGCGCTTTCGCTAGGCACGGCCCTGGGTGGCTCGGAGTTTTCTTCGACATTTGCTGGGAATGCAATCAGCCAGTCAATGGGTGGAGAATTCAATAAGGATTCCATGATGTTTGGATGATGTTTTGAGTTCTTAGAATTTCTTTTGGTGAACTCTGGCCGTTTTCTTCCGTTGTCATTTGTTTGTCTTTGGCTTGTCGCTGGCCCTGAAATGATGCTTTTTGGGTCACATGGTGGTGATTCATATTTTGGACCCTGGTGATCCACTACTCCCAGTTGAAGCTGGTCGTGGGAAGCCAGCAAAGTAGAAATGGTGGCGGTAAGTGGTGGTTTTCGGCTGTGTTTTGTCAGCGGTGTTGTTAAGCATAGCACAAGATGCATACCGCAAGCCGTCATACCAGTCATAGCAGAAGCATGTAGAGAGGACACAACTTGAAGTGACCTCCAAAACACGTGACAGGAACAAGAAACATACAGACAGGAATAGGCAGTATGCTAGAAAGATACAGGCAGAATAAAAGATATATCGAAAACTAATCATATTTGCAGGACAAGAAGCATGCCAACGGCAGACAGGTGGGAACAAAGTGCAAATGAGAAACATACAAAACAGAACAAAGAAACATACAAAAACATGCAGATCGGAACAGGAAGCGTACTAAAGACACGCAACAAGAAAACATACCAAAATCACAGAGACAGAGAGAGAGAGAGAGCAAGAAGAAACATGCCAACAACGCCGAGACAGAAGAAGTATAGCAAAAACATACAAACAGGAACAAAAACATAGTAGAATCATATCCGAACCATACTGTCTGGAAGAAGAAACGCTACCTTCCACTCGAATTAGTGCGCGTTCACCTCGTGTGCCTCCAGGAGTATAGTATAGTATAGTGGTTAGTAAGGATGGAACATGGTTGGGTAATCCATGATCAACTTGCCGTTGGTCCACACGTATTTGGGTCCTCACAATCAACTATCAACCACTGTTACCGGAATGTTACGTCGTAATAGGTTTCCACCTTCAGACTGAAGATGTAGCTAGGAATGTGAAAAGGAAATCCCAGTCTCAGTGGGTTACTGTTAATTAGGTATTGTCAGTACACTGCTATTTTCATGGTTGTATCACCACTGAACTCAATCAATGACAACACTGTGGTTGTGGGGTTGAGGATTAGATGCGAACCAATCAACCATTCGACTACCCGGCTATTGTGATTGTTGCTTATGCCCGACCATTTCCATTCGTTGCACCTAGATTACCGTACTTTTTCGCCAGCATAGCCTTTGGTCATTGTTTGGTTTATCTGGCTGCGGGTTGTTGTTTGTTCACTCTGGCTGTTTAAAAAAACGAGCAGAATAGGTTCCAACTGGCTGAGAGTCCGATTCAGCATCCTCTTTTTTTGTTCATCCCAGGTGCAAGCAAATCATCCCGACTTCCCTGAGGTCCATAGGCACATGTTTGGGTTTCCTTACGCGAGTCACCGTGAGAGGTGGGATGAACACCATGCCCATGGGCACCTTGCGAACGGGGGAGGCGCTTTGCGCTTGGTCCTGGGAGAGTTGGTGATGGTCTTGGGAGGTGTGCTGGTGCTTGCTTGGGTCGTAGCCATGCTTAGTATCTAGCCGCTAGCCTTAGTGGGTTGTACACTTGATAAGTAGAGGCACTAGCCATGGTCATAGATCACTTACTGAATGGGACGATCATCCAAGTAATGACTCTGCCAGTTATTTGTTGTTGATGGAAAAGGTATCACGTATTGTTGGTGTATATATAACCATTAATGGTGGTTGATGACCAGTAAGAACTTTTGGTGTAGCCAAGAATAAGTGGGGAGAAAAAGTCAGCAGTTTGGACGTGAACAGTTTCTATTCCCAGCAAAAAGGCGCAGCAAAAAGGCACTGATCACAGCGCTACAGCTTCGATGAACTGCAAGATCTGGACTTTGGGGTGAGTTCACCAGCCTATCCACTAGTAGTTGAGCATTATAGTCATTAACTTTCCAACAAGTTTATTGATCAACTAAGCTTATCAAGAATCAATTTTCCATCTACCTATTGATCATCATTACGTTCCATGAATGATGGTTCTGGCCGATAATAATTAATGCACCATCATTCCCAGTTCATAGTGTTTGAACTCCAGTCAATATTAATACTCGGCTTGCCATGATTCACAGCATTGATTTACCATCACTTCGAACCAACCATCGTCATACGTCGGGGTACCGTCTCTCCGAAGGACTGGAAAGATCTGGCCATCAAAATCGTCAGCATTGCCAGTACGCAGCGTGTCAAGGACATGGCTGCAGCGCTAATCCGCTTCTGAAGCCCAATGGGGCGTTGCGAAGAATGAATCATCAGTGGGTTAACCAGCCCTGAATAGTCATCTATTCTGATTGGATTACTGGTTATCAATCATTTAATGATAATGGTTAAGTTATATAAGCATGTCTCAACCATTGTACTTGGCGAATCAGCAAGTCTTGAAATTGGGGGTGGCTTCTCTCTCTGATCAGGGATTGCTCTTGAAGCAACCAGTGTTCATGCTGCCACTCATTTGCTTCGCTGGTTGATCTTAAAGCACCTACTAGTAGAACAAAAACAGCCAATGATAGCCATAGCCGTGGCGACAGGGATTGCTATGGTCAATGCAAGAACTGAATTCCCATCATATTCACTGGAGAGAACAGTCTGTTTGTTTTTGTGAAATCTTGACGATGTATCAACCTTGGTGATGGATCACCCTTGGCGCATCTATAGGACCCTGTAGGCTTACCACAAACAAACTGGCAAAGAACCACTGCCCATCCCCAACCAAGCAACCAAATGACCAGTCGACCAAGGGAGACTCTCACAGCAGCAAGGACATTGTCGTTGGACAGCCGTTGGACCGAGACGGTACCGAGGGCAAGATAGGCCAGGGACCCGACGTCACACAAAGACGGAAGACTTCCCTAAGCAGTTGCTCAAATTTACCAAAAACATCAGTCATGGAGTAAAGTGACCAAATAATAGGGCGACATGGTCAAATCTACTACTGGTCGAACGCGGTCAATCGCCTCTAAAGAATCGGGTGCGAAACATTTTTTGACTCGCAGCAAGTGCTTGCCATGCCCGTCCTTCAGCATGTTTGCAGGAAT
>VSDK01028840.1:83159-99477 GCA_009767595.1 Symbiodinium kawagutii
GTTTGCAGGAAGGCTGAAGTGGCAGCTGTCTCTAATCAATATCAACAATATTTGTATAAGCCCTGTTCATATTCTGTTGGTAGTACAAGCCAATATCCATTACAACATCGTAGCGTAGCCGCAACCAATCAACAATTGATTACAGGATATCAGCTTACTAGCAGGCCCTAATCCTAGACACTACGCATTAGTATCTACAACTGTTGGCTGGTATTACAAACTATACGTATACAGTAGATAATCTGTGCGTAGAGTAGATAAATCACAAAACATCAAAATAGATTATGATATACAAACCTCTATCATTCACCATCATGAACTCATATATGGATAGATATGGCTCAAATTTAAGGGGCCATTGAATTGGTCAGGTTTGGTGGGATAGCATGAATTTTGGATCAAGCATTCGCATAGCCATCAGTTTGCACATTTGAAGAACTAGTTTGATAAATCACAGGTAGACATGATAGACCACATATAAATAGCTCTTTCGTTTGGACAGGGGTGATAAACAGTAGATAGCTCCAGGGCGTTCCCAGCTCAGTCCCATCAAGGCAAGCTGGTGCGATACTTTGTCCAGATTTTGGCCGACGCGTCGGGGTTGCCCAGTGGATGAGATAAAAGGAGGGCAGTGACTTGGGTTTCCCGTAGTTCACCCACAGTACGATAGTCCAAGGAGTTTGGGAATTGAAATTACCACAGGTTGCCATCCGAACCATCCCTTTCTGTAAGCCGGGCCCTGGTGTAGTTGGGAAACTATACATTTGAGCGGCCGCCAGGGGTTGACCCCCATGTGCTTCATGTTGCTCTCATCATCAGCACTTGATGTTCTTATCATTGGCAGTAGCACACCATTGGCGTTAGTATTGCGGCTTTGAACATGTTACTTGTTGATTGATTGTTGAATGATGTTAATGTTCTATTCTTTAAAGAAAAAATTGTGTTCAATTCTGATGCAGCCAGATGTGTTGATGCAAGAAAAAAGGCACACAGACAGTGATTCGAGGTAGATCATCCATCTGGCTGTGGGTCACATCCACGGTTTTCCCTGGTTTTCATTTTCGAAACTGTCGCATGTTCTTGGTTATACACCGCTGACGATGGCTGACGACCATCAAACAGCCAGTTTTGTGGTTCATTTGATTTCATTTTGGTGATTCACCACAATTTGCCACAGAAGATACTGATACAGATGCTACCTAGTGATAGTTTGTTGAATAACGCCATCGTCGGTTGATTAGGTCGGTAGCTGGTGTACCGTCCATTCCGAACCAAGATGTGCCAAAGAGTGACTTTACTCTCCTGGAAACTGACAGCTGGACCGGACCGGCCCCACCTGGGAGGGTCAGGCCGTTTGCTTCATTTACATTCCAGTGTACAGTGTATACACATACTAATATCATCCAAATATGTGCAGACAAATACACTTACGTACCTTCACATTTACTTATATATACATACATACATATATACATATACTTATCTATCTGATACATGCACTTCTATGCATGTATACACGTATCTTGATGCCCATGATCTTGCATAGACGAGCACCCGCTTCGCCCGGCCAGGGCCTTGGGTCTCCCAGGTCGTTGCTGCTGCTGGGTAACGAGGTGACGGTCTTCATGTGGGCCACTTGGCAGCTGGAAGGGGTGCTGCCCTTGCTGACGTTGGATGCTGTGCTTGCGCTGGGCTTGTAACACATTGTAGGGGAGAAGATGAACATTCTCATATTAATGAGCTTTGACATATCCTATATTTGTTGTGAGTGGATATAGTTGTCAAAATCATCAAACATCCTCATATTTGATGGGAAATCAGCACTGATTGTAAAACTTGTGGTGCTGTATTGGTATGGATGTACCACTACTTGTTGTTTGTAGTTGACATTCTGACCTTTGGCTGCCGCAAAAGTCTTGCCAATTCCCAGCTATGATGGCAAGATGTTCACCAGCAAATACATGCAGTATCTATTGGTCTCCCCAAAATGATCGTCTTTATACCTCTTGGTTGATTGGTTCTGATACCATGAGTGACGCACGGTGGCTATACCCTTGCTTGACACCGAATGTCATTGGTGATACCACTCGTGGTTGTGCAAAGTAAAAAGCATGGTTTCTTGGGGGCTTGCCATTGGAAAATACGATGGATGATGTCGTCATTGATTGTTGGGAACCCCAGGCTTGGTTGGTGAGTGTCAGTGCGTTCTCATAAACTACCATTGGTCATGGTTATACCGTTGGTTTGATATATCTTACTGGGGATGCAATTGATTGATTGTTTGATTGATTGATCGATTTATTTATGTTCGCTTGATAGATCGATGGATTGATTGATCGATCATTGGGTAGATTGATTGATTTATTGATCATTGATTGGCGATAGTACTGTTATGGATTTATTTTTGGTTGGTAGGTAGCGTATGACTTGGATGTGCAGTTGGAGTTATCACTGCGATACGACCATGGAAATAACCCTTTTGGGTGGGCTATGACCCCTATAACCATGGCTGGTAAACCCCGTACCTAAGTGGGGATGCGATGCACACAGAGTGGTACCTGCAAACGTTATAAATTGGTTTGGATTTGCCATTTAACAAGCTTGTTATATCTACCATTAGCCTGGTACTTATCCAAACGTGAATGAACTTTATGAACTTAGTTGGAATATCTACAACCAACTTATGACCGTTTGCTGCCGGCCTTGGGAGCATCCCCGGTAGTATCCAAGTAGCAGTCGCAGCCTCAGGATGAGCGGTTCTCCACCACCTACGCTGCCATGCGTCTGGGCAATCGCCCGCGTTTCGATGGCGAGGTCAGGGGGCCGTGGCTCCGTGGGGTGAAGCAATGCTTGGTGAGCTGGGTGAGGATAAACCAATCAATCTGGCTGGTTGACTAGCTGATGAACGGTTAATAAATAGGGGAAGCAACAAGAGAGTAGGGGATACACCAGCTATTTATGGTCATTGGTGAAGAATCTCAACATTGATGTTGAATAATGGTTGATAAGGATGGTTGAGTACAAGGAATATTGGTCGACAAGAACAGGGGATATAGCCAAACGTCTACGGGTCAATATGAACCATCCCAAACGAAAGTAAGTGAACATCCGAACAGTTCGACTTATTTGGTCATTCAAGGAAAGTTCAGTAGGGTACCAGGGTATTGATCTGCAGTCATATTGGCTACTGTAATGACTATGGCTACAACTTATTGATGGATGCTGAAGGACGGGATATTCCAGCGATCCGACTAATCATCAAACATTAGTCAACATCAGGGATGATCACATGACAGTAACCATCAACCATTCATCAACATAATCCATGATCATGATCATGATGATGATGATCATCATCATCATCATCATCATCATCATCATCATCATCATCATCATCCTCATCATCATCATCATCATCATCATCCACCATCATCATCATCATCATCATCATCGTTATCATCATCATTATAATCATCATCATCATCATCATCATCATCATCATCATCGTCATCATCATCATCATCACCATCACCATCATCATCATCATCATCACCATCATCATCATCATCATCATCATCATCATCATCATCATCATCATCATCATCTTTATCCTCATCATCATCGTTATCATCATCGTTATCATCATCATTATAATAATCATTATCATCGTCATCATCATCATCATCATCATCATCATCATCATCATCATCATCATCATCATCATCATCTTCATCCTCATCATCATCATCATCATCATCCACCATCATCATCATCATCATCATCATCATCATCCTCATCATCATCGTTATCATCATCGTTATCATCATCATTATAATAATCATTATCATCGTCATCATCATCATCATCATCATCATCATCATCACCATCATCATCATCATCATCATCATCCATCATCATCATCACCATCATCATCATCATCATCATCATCATCATCAGACCATGTACTAATTAGCAAATTATGCTTGGTTTCTGTAGTGAACCGGCTCGCGCGAATCTTTAACCAGTTTCCATCATCATATCATGAGTATCCTCAACTATTCATCATCATCAAGCATCATCATCAACTATTCTCCTCTAGTTAACCAGTTTTTTTTATTCTCAACCAACTATCTTCATCATTATCACCAAGTATCATCATCATGATTCTCATCATCACCCATCAATGATCATATGCTAATCAGCTAATTGTTGCTTATTCTCCTGTACTTAACCAGCTTGATTCTCAGCAACCATTCATCAACCATTTCGTGACACAATCACCAGCCATCCCTGGTCATCGTCCTTCGCTCAACCACCGGTCACCACTGCCACGGGTCACCACGGCTCTGCCAGGCTTTCAAGCGTTGGATCACGGTGCGTCAGGGGCTGAATTGGAGCGCCAAATCCCTGCTGGACGCTGAGGCGAGCCACCCGAAAACCCCTGGCTGAGCATCGTGGGGTTGAGACACCCTTAAGCATGACATCAAGTGGGGACGTTTGGGGACCAGTTTTACCAATTTTGGTGATTGTGAATAGTTTGGAACTGCCTGGTGCTGGTTGTCTCCACATCCCGGTGCTGGTTGGATCGATACTATGCTGCCAGGCGGCGCGAGCCATCTTGGAGCATTGGCTGTCGAAGGACGATCGCAGTGAAATCATCAACAAGGAGCCGGTCGCTTGCCACCGCGGACAGCCCAGTGGAATGAATTGCCAAGGACCAAGTACCAAGCACCATAAGTTTAGTGATTCAGAAGGTACCATTTCAATGGGAAACCACTTGGCGTTTGGGGGATGCCCTCTATTAATCAACTAGGGGTTTGGAAATCCAGGGTTGACATTGCCCAGGGTGTCTACTGCCAGATCCCCCAGTTGAATCAAGTTGAATCGACTGGTGAAACATCACAAAGGTTATTCAGCAGAGTGTCTTGGGTGACTGCGTATAGCTACCTGCCGTTTTTGGGGTGGTGTACCAAAATCAACACCTTTTTGGGAAATCAAACATTTTGGCAGACTCCAGTTTTGAACCATCCGCAAACACACATTTTCTTCGGCATATACTCGTAGGTTTTTTTTTCTTCCTCTCTGTCTCTCTTTCAAGAATATATAGGAATGTAGGTACACACACATACTTATATTTCTGCACTTGGACAGGGGTAGCATTTTATGAAGATGACTTGAGCTAGGAGCTGTCAGAGCGCATTGCTCCCTCGCGTGAAGCTTGCATGAGGCGCCTGGTGGGCCGGGCAGGGCCCGGCACGGCTCTGGGAGTAGCCCAGAATTCACTGCTGAGCATCGGTGGTTGTTGAGGGTAATGATGGCGAATTTGATGGTGCAATTTTGGTTCATTGAGATTGGTGGGCAATTGAGGATCAATGATGGTTAGTTGATGGTTGATTGTAGTTGATGATTGATGAATTCGTGGCTACTTGGTGCTTAATTCATGATTGAAGGGTCGCGTTTTGTCAATTGGTTGGGAGCTCACCATCCCAGAAGTGTCAAGATCTTCCTTGGGAAAGATATGGGCGATTGTACTTTCTGACATACAGAGAGATACAGCAAAGCTCAAAGCATCATGGGAATAGTTCTTCACGAAACAGTTTCCTGTGCAACGAATCAAAGGTAGCTCCGTAGTCCAGAGTCAAACAACAAAGCTGAACAATTTGGGATGCATGATATGTATCACCAGAAGGCTGAAGGAAACCATTTTCAACGAGTAGCGCATCGATCGGCAATAAAACACACATCCTAGAACTTTTCATGCACATGGCCAGGGTCCGGGGACATATAGGTATCAGTTGATAGAGCAGCAGTCTGTGCTTTGTAAATTGGGGACCCGAAATGGTAGTTGTTTCCGAGTTTCCGAATCCTTTTTTGAGGCTCTATGACACCACGTGCAAATCAATGCATCTACATGTATGTGTAAATCTACATGGCATCCACAATATGATGTAGATACAGCATGTAGAAGATCACATATATAATATGGTAGGGATGATCATAGTGGAAAACAAGGCATCCGCATAAACAGCGTTGATGCAGATGTTCGTTCGTTGACTTCCAACTGTTGTATCATGGTAATTTACTGGCAGCTACAATCTAAGATAGCCACTGTAATCTTCCAACTACTTTATTTTGTTTGAACAGTGGCAACTGTTGCTTACCAAACACGTTTGTCACTACCCAAGGAGACTGCCATTCTTTGTACCATTCTTTTGCTGGTGCGAACCACGGCTTTGCCTTCACGCACATACACACGTATTACACACACATATATATATATATATATTATATATATGTATGATTCACATATGTGTATATATACAGTATACATACTTTGGGAAATATACAGCCTGCAGAACTACCATATAAAACGCCAAAATCCAGTTTGGCACCCCGGTGCATCAACACACTTTGGTATATGAAACGGACATAGAAATCACAATTGGCACTGGACCTTGTTCTTCAGGCCCCAGCCAGCGATGTGCTGCAGGGTTGGTTTCGTCTCTTTGAAACATCTGAAAGTCATCAAAAGCCAACGGGTACCAATCATTCACCATTAGTCGCACCTTGGTCAGCCACCATCATTAACAGTACGGTCTTTTGTGTGGGAGTTGAGCTCCCACAAAGCTTCTCAAAACATGTGCAGTGTTCTTGGCGTCACTGAGCGGATTGGGGTGACGAAGGGCCAAGGGTCAGAATTCGAGAAACCGTTGCTGCGTCGATTTTCACTCCCCCGATACTGGAGCCATCAAGCTTTTGGGGGATGGTCATACATCTATTAATAAGGGGCTATCAGCACACCCCCTTTTTTGGACTGTTGAAGGTGTGCTGACCGTGACCCCCTTGAAAGCGTCTTTTATTGATTTCTTGTGAGTTTTTTCCTGGCGAAACAATCAACTGCAACGCTTGGAGCGGTGCGCAGCATTGCACAGCAGGTATTTGAAGTACCGCAAAGTGAAAGCCCTGTTGCCTCAGTCGCCTCTGGATCAGCAACCCGAGGAGATGGGGCTGGAACTGAATCGCTGCCCTTGGGACATCGACGAAGAGTGCATCCAATGACATTTCTTCCGTTTTATCAGCTCAATAGCATTCAATATCTTATGCACAATCAAATATTCACTGTTGTTAGCTTTTGACACCCCAGGTTTAGTACATAGGTTTACTAACTATGATCCTCTGACTCTCGATGTACTCTCCTGGTGCCGCGAACGAAGCACTGACGATGTGCACAGCTGAAACGGAAGCGCTGTAGTAAGGAAGTCCCGTGGTTTGTGAACCTGATCATGAAAATGATGAAGAGTGAGTAGGGTTTTAAAAAGGGGTCTTGAAGGGGTTTCAACCGACAAGGGTCTTGTAGGGGGTTTACAGGGGTTTCAATCATCAATAAGGGGTTTCAATCATCAATAATGGTTGAGTAGGAGGAAATAACCAACAACAATGGTTAAACAAGCTAGTTGGTGTTGTCCATGAATGCTGATATCCACTAACCATCTAATGATAGCTCTTATAAATCGGAAAATCATCAGTTTTTGGGGCACACCATTCTTGGAGTGACAAACCCGTATATTCTATATTGATAATGAGTATGATTATTTGGCAATCCGGTTGAATCAACCACCCCTACTTTCACGATACATTGGCGCTTTCATACTAATATAATATGGATCTACCATTAAGCGCAGGATATCATAGGTTCATTAGCAGGGATCGGCGGGATCTACCATGAATCACATTGAATAAGCAGCAACTCATATTAAAAATTGTATCTACCATGAATCATATTCAACAACCACCAACTCATGGAAAAATCGTCAAGTAAAATGGCCACTGATCATCGATGACCACCGTTCACCCGCAGGAGCCTGCGGGGCCCGGCCGTGAAGCTTGGGAGTGGTACGACAGACACCCCGAGAGCTACTTGGCGGGTTAGGTGATGAGGCTCCCCCACAGCTGCCGGGCTTAGGTTGTGAGTCATTAGTGTCATTACCAACCATGGTGAATTAGTTGGTGAATGGTTGATAAATAGGGGATAACAAGCAACAAGATGGGGGACCAACTATCTGGCTTTGGCTCAAGGCTTTAACGATCAGTTTTCTGGGGATTAAGACCAGCAAAACCATAGGGAAAAGGATGGTTAGTGATGGTACACCAGCCGTACAGGTTTTTGACGCATAGACATTTGTCCGTAAATGATGTACCATTCGGGGATAGTTTGGGATAGTTGGGGGTATCATCATTTATCGAACAAGGGCCGACCGGTGGCAACCAGCTGACTGGTTGTTCTCTCGCAGTTTTCGCTGTTGTCGTCATTGGTGTTGCTGCTGCTGGAGTTGTTGTTCTTAACGTGTTTGATATGAGCATGAACTGTTGCTGTTTGTTGTGACATTTGGCTTGGCTTGTTGAAGCATCATTTTCACCGTGTTGAAGGCTTTGACCGTTGTATCTTCCGCTACCAGAGAGATGTTTTTTTGGATCGTTAGGGTAGAACTGGTAGGGGCCCCTGAGTTTATGGGTTATGGGTGCTATTTACGGGTTTTTTTACCTGGCCAGTATTTATTCAGTGCTTTCCACTGAGCTTAGTTGGTAACGAGAGATCTGCCATCAAACATCAGTGCACCATCTTCTCATTTACATTTGTCAAGGCATGATCCATTCCGTTGAGCCTACTGAGCTCTACCATTTTCCACTGAGCTACTCAGTATAACCATCCTGGAGCAGATAGAATATCCCCCATGTTCAACATTGAAACCACTTACCTATTGGGAATGGTCGAATTTGATCAGTATGATTGATCTACCAGCATCAGTGGAACAAGCAACTTGCCATCAAAGGCTGGTTTATCTTGCTCGCTCTCGTCTCCTTCACCGTTGAGTTAACCATTGTATTGACCATTGTCCTTGTAGCAAGCATCATATCAATCACCATACTAGCAATTCTATGAGTCTCACTATTTATATTCATGAACCATTTTATGAGCCATCAAATCAACAAAGACATTGATGACTATATCAAACATTATTAAGCTATGGATTCACATATATGTTGTACGAACCTCGATATTTCAGTCATCAAAAGTCCGTCATTGCATTACAAGGGATTAAGCGTACATTTACCCTGGTACTGACCAATATTAGCCATCATATTAACATTACCAACCATTGCAGTAGACATTCTTAACCATTATATTAACCCTCTTTCAACCATTGACAACCAGTTTGCTATCCCAAACCAACCCTTTTAGTGACCACCAATAATCATTACTTTGCCATCATTTTACAGGTTGCTTTGGTGGGCCTTTGGATGCTCACCATTGCACAAACACAATCAACCATGAAATTAGGCACTATCAGTCATGGTATTAGCCGTTGTTGACTATTGCAACCATGATGAAACATCGGATTTCCCATCCTTTTGACCAGGATTGACCATCAAAGCAACCATTACATGGTCCATCTTTTATCAGTACAGTAGAGTGAGGCATTTTAAACCACAATGTTACACTGCTGTTGACCATTGATCTGGATCTACGATTATGACGAGCGCGCGGATTCACTCATTGGACATCGCTCAACGAGTGCCAGCAGCTGGATGATGCTCCCTTGAGACTGTTGGGAAGTACACCTTGAAGCCACATCCACGATGAACCCACATCTTGGAGCTTTTTTGGCCTCAAAGATTGGGAACCCGAGTTCAACGCAATAACTACTTTTCAGACCTGAATAGCCAGCCGTATCTCCCCGTTTCATCATGTTTTTTTCTTGGGCTTAAAGCTGAAGCTGCTTGTTTTTGATTAATATGGTGAACTAATGAATCTGGAATGATTATGATTGGCCCTGGGTTGGTTTCGGATGTGTCCAAAGTTTTGGATGTTCACAAATCCCTGATTTGGCTTCGTGTTCTGTTGGCTGGTTTTGGGAACTTATGGCAAAATTTGTTGGTTGCGCACCAATTGAAGAGTTTCAGGTGTGTTGATTTTGAAGGGTGCATCAACGCATGTAGTATGTACATGTACATTGATATTCTTTCTTGTATCTCATGGATTAATCTGGGTACCCCTCATCATGGCTCCCATGGCGGTGAAATGGACATGGGGCTCCTGGCCGCTACGTTTCAATCATGGCTGCCTGGCCCCCAGGCTATGAAGTGGATGAAGAGCAGCATCAGTCACCTGGCGGGTTGAACAGGGGTGCGGGGAAATCTCTCGGCGTTCGCCATGTTTACAACATTTTACAACCGAGGGGTGATTTGCAAGTGGCGAGGGGTCATGCACGTGACTCTGGTTGACTGAGTTGGGTCTCTGCGAAGTTGGTATTTTCTTCCAGCAGTTCTGCAGCGACGAGCTTCGTTTATGTAGAGTACTTTCGTCCTAAGATAGTGACAGCGATTTTGTGCAGAACTGGGTGCCTTCCCCAGTTTCCAAATCCACGGTGGTGTCTTTCACAGCATGGAAGAAAGAAACTCTCAGTTTTTGGCGAGTCCAAGGTCCAATCAGATGAAATTCATCATGGTTAATGATTGTTGATCGTTGCCGTCCAGAACCATGTTGAGCAACGGAAGTAGCCATAGTTAGTAGCCTTGGCTGGTAGCCATGGTCACTGACACAACGTCAGATGAAAGATTGAGATACCAAAGGACTGCCACAACGGCCTTCAACGACTACATGAAGGGCCTTGATGGCTTTGGCGACAAGGTGCAGTTTGGGTCCCTCCGTCGTGTCGAAAACCACCGCACTTGCCCTTGGCTCATTCGGAGGTGGACCTAGCAAGTGCAGCCGGGGAATTATCAGACGCTAACCTGTTACTGAACCATTGGTTGATGAATAGTCGCAAACCACAAAGTACAGTGGGTTCAACCAGCTAAACCAGCTTGCCACTGGATGAACAATTCTACTAAACTCTTACTTTCACCCTTTTGCTGCCCGTGCTTCTGATGTGGCGCTGGTGCCGATCCAAGTTATGTAGTTTCCGATGCACCATGGAAAAAGCCAGGGATGGTCCTGTACTCCATATGCGGAGGGGTCATCATCAGACATGGGCCACAATAACGGCACCCCCAAAACCAATGGTTTCCTAGTAAAATAACCATTGTTTGGGCGCAAGAATTGTAAGCTGAAAACCTCAAAAGTCAAAGTAGAACCTTGGTGGCCGTTTAGTATTCCTTCAGGCGCAACTATGAGAACCACGGGTAATAGTAAGCAACGTTGATGACGATGACAAGAATCAGAATCATTGCTGAAATGCTTTTCCCGTGGTGTTTCATCCCCGCAATCATAACAACAACAAATCGGAGAACAAAAACCATGGTTTTCCCAAATGTACAGGTTTTCCCCTCCCCTTCTGCAGGCTTTATAGCTTGGTGCAGCTGAGGGGTTAGAGGTCGATACTTTTGACCCGGGTGCTGATTTGTGTTTGAGTACAAGCACACGCATGTAATCACATGTAATCACATGTATATATATATATATCTATAATCTATACCTACATATGAATGTACACGTATCGCATCATATGAATTCACATACATGTATTGTATTTGGTCTAGATCTACTGTAGGAAAGTACGGAGTGCCATGGAGTCCGGAGTCGAGACTTTTTTGCCCATGTGAGCAGATAGATAGAGACACTGCATAGCTGGATACATCGAGAGGTAGATAGATAGATGGATCGATAGATAGACAGATGAAGAGATTGAGTACTGTACATAGATGATATGTTTAATACAAATACATTCAGGCGTGGAAATGTCAGACAAAGCGTGACTTGTGCAGACTTGAACGGATAGGGTTGGACGGCGCTTGATGTGGTAGGACAGCTGGTGGGTAACCCAGTCCTGCCAGGAACGGGAGCTGGAAAAGCGAGCGGAGCAAAAAGCGCAACGACAAGCAGAAGGTCGCCGCATCCGCCAGAAACGACAGGAGAACGAAGAGAACGCCGCCAAAGATGCCACTGGTCTTGATAAGTGATGATGCTTAGCGGTGGTTAAGAATGCTTTGTGGATAGGGGGGTAGTTCATGACTAGATGATGCTGAACAATGGTCAATGGTGGTGTATGATGGTTTTTTATCTTATGGTTCATTGATGGATAATGAATGGTGATTTGATTGTAAATTGATAGCACTTACTGTAGAAGAACACTTGCTTGATGACCTCGTGTGGGTGCAGGCATGAAACATACGGCGACAACTTTCAATAGGCCATGAATCAACATCTATGAGCAGCTGTATCAATATATAGCTCATTTCTAATCATGAATCACAAATCAATGAATAGAGCTTGATGTGTGCTTAATTCATTCATTTTGCATCATGCTCAATCATGCTCTGCCACATATTTTTCGCCGCCTGGGAGTATGGTGGACCCAACAAGCAGCCAGCAGACCCGGTGCAACGCAGCAACGGAAGTGTTGCCGGTCATCCCACGAATGCCATGTTGATATATCGCTACTAGCTACTGTCGGTTACTATCCTCTGTCGACCGCTGCTTCAACCAGAGCCTCAACAGTTGTTCATGAATCATTTCTGAATCACATTCCTCAGCATTCCTCATTCCAAATCACTTTGTCTCCCGACGAGAAAATGAGTTTAGGAAAGATGTGAAAGCACCAGACCCAGCGGCCGAGGCCTTGCAAGACGTGATGGATCAGACTCAGAAGGACTACAACGGTCCAAAGTTGCCCAAGGACCGTAGGGGGTGGATGGATCAGGTCGTCCAAATTTCTTGCAGAATTTCGGGTAAATCGACGAGGCGAGGATGGCGAGGCACCTGCGTAGTCCGGCGATCGGCACTGGATGATTGGAGATCGATGCGCTGAGATGTGGTGCTCGAATGTTTTGTACATCACCAGCAATTGTTGGCAAATTCAACGCAAGCTGGGGGTGGCTTATCATCAGAAATCTCTCACTAGACATGGCTGTGATGTTTTTGCAAGACCACCCAGTCCCTTCTTCAGAAGTTGCTGCCTTCCAACGAAGAGTTAGTAGCCATGGTCAAGACTCAATCATGCTGGTTCACAATGGTTCATAAAGGTTAAGGATTTTTAAGGTGGTTGATAGTGGTTAAGAAGGGTAAAAGCGAGCAGTGACGGTTGATATTGGTCAATCGTAGTTCATGATGCTGAAGAATGCCTAGTCAGATTTACTACCCACCGTTCCAACTCTACCCCATAGAGTAATTCTCAACAAATGACCAAGCAGTACTGTATAAACCCTTGTGAATCATTATTAGCTATGATCTATGGTTATTAACTCTGTTTAATCATTGCCAACTATAGCTGATTCACAACCATAGCTAGTACCAACCATCAGAGTAAAACCATCATTACTATTCACAGCTGATTATGTCGTTACCAGCAGTACCACAGTAAGAACAACCCTTGTTGATGCATATGCACCATGGTGATTCACCATACATCACTTGTGCGCGCAGGAGAAATGGAACAAGTACCGCTGAGCAGCGAAGCATCGGCGCTTGTTGCTAGCACCCGTGTGCTGCGAGGCTAAACTGGTGCTGCAAAATACTCGATGCCAGCTGTTGGGAACGTGAGTGCAAAGGGAGAAGGTTAATCTGGAGCAAACTGAACCAAACCAGCAGACTTCGTGGTGCTTTTTTCTGGGGCTGGGGCTAAGGACACCCATAGTCCATGGATTGGAAATTGCTTGCGCCACTCATACGCTTGTCAGAGATGTCAACCCGTAGAGGACAAAGGGTTTGTGTAATGGCTTCTTCTGTGGTCCTCAATCGGTACTACAATTTTCGACACCGATATTACCATCACATTCATCGGAATCGACTTCATCCACGGTACTCGTAGCAACCATGAATGCAATATCAGGCAATATCCAACAATTGTGTCTGACCAGGAAGTGATTGTTCAAGAACAGCCGCAGCAATCCAATGGTTGATGATTTTTCGATCAATGAAGCAGCAGCGGAGATGCAATCAGTGAACGTAGGGCTTGGTCCCTGAACACATGGAATGCCAAGTTTGCTCCTGTTGGTTTCCCTAATGAAACCTTGGCGATGGCATATTGATGTTGAGGCGTTGGTTGCAGACATTCTTCAGCATAGCCATAAATTTGTTGGAAATGAACTCTCATGAATATAGTTTCATGGCCAGTTTCAACCAATCGTAGCCACTATTGACTTTTTTGAAGGCCATCTATTGACCATTTTTTCCATTGGCATTTGGTGATCAGTGCGGCCTCACTGACGATTCCATCGTGGGAGCCCGCCCGCCCGTGCGGCCGTTGCGGTTACTCCGGATTTCGTGTCGGAGGCTGCGAGAGAAAAGCTGTGCGGATTGGGAAATCAGAAGGTGATTCGAGGTGAAATAGTGGTCTATCATGGTTTATCAGTTTATCAATGGTTCATTAATGGGTCATTCTTGGTTGATTAATAGTCTATAAATATAGTTTATTCTTGTTTAATCAATGGTTGATTGCTGGTTGAGTGAAGGCTGTATAATTGTTGCCTAGTCATGGTTTGATTCTATGAGTACAGAGTATGAATGGTGTCGATAATGGTTAATGATGGCTATTCTGTTGAGTTTTGATGGCGGAGTTGAGCAGCTCATGTTTGTGTGACACTACATGCAAATCCGTGTGTCGCATCCAACAACAAGGTTCCAATGACATGGTTTTGGGTCTAGAGCCGTCCGTATTTCAATCAATTTTGAGGCTTTCATTGAGGTTTGATGCAGGAACAGATTAACGCATTTAGATGGTTGGATCATAATTTAACGAACCGTTCTCAAATACTGTGGGTGGTCAGACAAGACTTGTGATGCCATGAGGTCCTGGTTTCTCCCGGCAAGGCTGGCAACGAACCCCCACCTTTCTGCAGCCATGGGTGGCACACCCGGTGTCACCAAGAGGCAGAGTTGGGCAATTTCTGGCTGATGTTAACTCAGCATGATCATTTTGCTGGGTTTATGAATCGGGTAGGTACCATCTTTGTAGGAATCCAATACTTTTTGGGGACGCCCTCTGTTCATCAACAAAAGGTTTGTGAATTCTGGCGCAGGGTTCACACACTGTCTAATAGTTCAACATCGCACATGGAAAATCCTAAGCGTTTGAACACATAATTTACTCCATGAAGTAAGCTGATTCTCCAGCAGGACAAGGTACAGCGATCCATTCTCCTCTAGTCTGTTCAAACCATGGCTGGATGCTTATATCATATGAATATTTCCCAAGCAAAACAAACCAATTTCTAGCTGAAACTTGATGGGTACTTGAGTCCTTATCTTTTTGCCATGGTAGGGAACCTAAGCAGCAAGAAACTCGATTTCTTGAGTCTCCAGAGAAGGCATGTCTAGTTTGGGGCGTGAGCATTGGCAGGAGACCTACCTGCTGTGGGATGGGCTTCTGGCCAGTGCTGGGCAAAGTCTTCCGGCCTCGCTGCAGTGCGCCGTGTTGGAGGCCATGGATAGGTCCTAGGCACAGGTGGGGATGTAGTTGGGAAGACATCGCTTCAATATGGGCCAGGGAGCCCATAACGCACTGCTGCTCGATCTTTTCACACTGCCCCGATCTGGTTTCATGGGAAACTGTATCATGACATCGGGGGCAGTTCCAAACATCAACGATCTGCAGCAACTCGCATCCTAGCAGCGATTCAGTGTTTTGGGTTCACAACAGGGGTGCTCAGCTAGTTTTTTAACAGGCTGACGGGCAGGACGGTACTAGACCAGCTCAGCCATGGCCATGGCGGGATGATTTCTCGCCATGCCGAACTTTGATGGAAACTGCGGAGTGAGCATGACTGTCACCTTGTTTCCACACCGCCAACGATTGATCCATGACGAAACATTACCAGTCTTTGAATCATGACTAGCCATTCTCATCCATCATTCACCATCATGAAGCACTATGAATCATCGTTCGCCAGCATTAGGCACCATTGAGGTGCCCTGAGCCAAGCATTGAACCACCAATGACCCACCAATGCCCGCCTTGGACCTCAGCACAACTCCCGCAGGTACGAAGGGATCGGCCCTGCTGTGAGCCAAGCTGCCGAGGCCACGCGACAAGCGGGGATTTGGAAAACGCAGGGGAACTGAATTTTGGGGATTTAAAAATCACAAGTGGGGATTTGGAAAACGTAAGGGAACTGAATTTCGGGGATTTAAAAATCACAAGCGGGGATTTGGAAAACGCAGGGGAACTGAATTTCGGGGATTTAAAAATCACAAGCGGGGATTTGGAAAACGCAGGGGAACTGAATTTTGGGGATTTAAAAATCACAAGTGGGGATTTGGAAAACGTAAGGGAACTGAATTTCGGGGATTTAAAAATCACAAGCGGGGATTTGGAAAACG
>VSDK01028846.1:0-35343 GCA_009767595.1 Symbiodinium kawagutii
CTTTTTGATTGAAGATATTGAAGGTCCGGTGGTCTTTGCAGAAGGTCCTATAAACACCAGAAACGCAGTGTTTTCCACCTTGAGCCAAACGAAGGTAATGACGTGTCTTAACGTCTCAGCAAAAGGAAACTCGATTCCACCTAACTTCGTAGGTATAGAAATGAATGAATTACCCCATTTATATTACGCCTCCCCTCAGGTTTCCAACAAGGCTCCGGACCGAAAGGCCTGCCTGCCGCAAATGAGCCCCCCCCGGCCAGGGGCTCGTATGCCGGCTTGGCATCAAAGACACTCCGGTTGGAAATCTGACACGAGGAAAAATTCGATGCAGAAAAACTTATGGTACAAAATTATGGTACAAAAGCGTTCGGTGCCCAAAGCTATCACTGCAGCATTCGAAGAACGTAGAGTAGGCGCCAGCTGCAAGAACAATGCTAAGCCAGCTGCTGCAAATGAAAGCTAGAAGGGTTCCTCAGATCACCCGCGTAAACGCTGGGCTGATCGGCCTTTTGCAAACCAAGGCACCTTTGTGTTTTCAGTTTTACGATCCTATCCCCTCCTCTGGGCGAGTTTTACTCTTTGAAGGTTTTGGGGAAGAGCTAGGTGGGAAGCTCCGGTGGGGCATCTACACCTATCAGGGCTCTTAAGCGGAGAAAGGTCGTTTTGTTGAGAGATTTTGTAAGCATGTCGGCGAGTTGAAGGGCAGTTTCAACATGGGTGATCTTGAAGAGATTTTGACTTAAAGCTTCTGAAAGTGCAGCCACTGAAATGCGATGAGTCCTGGGCATGCTCCTTAGCTTTGCGCTATAACCAGCGCGCAACACACAGATACACGCGGTGTTGTCCTCAAGAAGTTCCGCACTAATCTCAGCTTTCAAGATCAGCTCCAAGACTGACTTGATCGGAATCCCATCCTGAAAAACTCCTTCATTCGCTGACGCGAGTTCCGCCTCGGTGGTACTCCTGGAGACAGCCGTCTGCCTCTTCGAAGTCCAAGACACTGGAAACAAAACTCCATCTTCCGTGGTCAAAGCAACAAAGATCCCTGAATGCGACTTACAGGTTTGAACATCACCAGCAAGATCCGAATCACAGTAAAGTTTGATGGTGGGCAATTGGCTGGAAAACGACACTGATCCCCAAAGACCCATAGATGACGTTCCCTTGACATAGCCAATGATTCTTTTCAACTGTAGATCGTTGTTCCTACACCATTTCGTGATTGAACCTGCTAAGTGAACAATGGCGTAACTCAGATCAGGGCGTGACAAACGTGCAAGCCACAAAAGCTTCATGAGTAAGCTTGCAGCATCACCCGCAAGATGACCTAAGTCCTGGTAACCATCTTCTGTCAAAGTTGCATCGGAAACGAATGGGGTTTCATATTCCCGAACAGGGCCGTACTTGACCTCATACATTTCAACCGCTGAAAGCGCGTAGTCATGCATGGACATGAACACGGTTTTGCCTCCTGAGAACTCGAAAATCAGGTGATCCCTACCAAGGTATCTACCAGGGGGTGTGACCCCATCGAACTTCACATGCTTCTGAACTTCCTTCCAGAAACGGTCAACATTGGCAACCGGACCTGATGCTATGACATCGTCCACATAGGCTGCTACTAAAACATCCAATTCCTTGAAATGCCAAAGCGAGGGAAACTCCTCAAGTCGTTTGCCATGCATTTTGTTGACCAACACGTTGTCGAAAAACAAGAACCATCCGTCTCCAGACGTTTGGTGACCATAGAGGGCTCTAAGAAGTGGGCAAGCCACTCGCTTGTACTTGGACAGCCACTCTGCTGGCCAGATCACACGTGGTATTATGGCCCACGTTGGGACCTCACTCTTGATGGGAGCCTGCAAATAAGCTTTGGATGCGTCGCTTATTTCCGTTTTGTGACCCTCTCTCATGCCGAAGTACAGAACAAGATTTATGGAGTGTACAGTCGCAGGGAGAGACTTTAGTTCTTCATAGGTCGCTTTGATGCCTTTCTCATCCCTGCAAGCGTCTCCCCTGAAAACTAGACGTCCCTTCATCTTTCGAAATTCGGGTGCTAGCTCAGCATTCTTCACATGTACTATTGGCATGATTTCAGAGATGTGAATGTTGGTACCCTCCCGTCTACATTGTTCAAGAAGGCTATCCACTTCTGTTGCTTGAGATTCCTCCCATACTCCAATGGCGCGCATCTGAGTAGCTTCGCGTACCAGTGCTTCCTTTGCTTCGGGGTTTTGGGCGATCTCATCACGGGTCAACGGTTTGTGAACAAGTGCCAGAGTTTCTTGGGCCATCCATAACCCTTGTTGCTCATGGGCCATGACACCTCTAACCGTGGGCAACTGAGGAACATGTGACAACATGGAATGCATACACAATGAAGCAACAATGACTGTGGCCATGGGGGTGTTGTACACTCCACTCATCTGAGCCATCTTGCCACCTTCAATGTGATCATGAACATGTCCTTTCTCATGTCTGCATCCATACTTACTCATTTCTACAGTAAGCCGTTTCGAAGTTGACACTATTCGCCAAGGCTTGAGGGGTTCTTTGCCATCAATGATCAGACCGAAACCGCAACCTGTTGGGTAACTGGCATACATCTGAAACATTGCAATCATCTCCAACACTTCGTTCTCTTTCCATGCTTGGCAGTCCTTCGGCCATTCAAACGAAGAAGTTCCTCCCGAAAGCAAAGCTATCTTGGATAAGTGCACAAACCGTCTCACCAATTCCGTGGTCTTCCTTCTTTCCTTTTTCAAGTACTTCTTGAAGGATTCCCCTTTTGTAGCCAAGTTCAAATTCTGAAGTTGAGAGTACGGACCACATGGGATTGAGCCATAGAAATGAATGACCTCGTTGGCATGTACACGTTCTTGAAACCAATATTCTACTTGAGAGAACACACCATCATCAAGAAGATCGCCGAAGTCCTCTGAAAGCCCTAAGTAAGGAACTCCCAGTTGTTGAGCAACATTGCAACAAGCACTGTGGGGGGTGCAACAAAACTCAACAAACCATTCTTTTTCGACCACTTCGGGTTTGGATTTCACCTGGGTTGTCAAAGCATTCACAACTTGCTGATACCTGAGATTCATGGCGTCTTCAGCTCCTTCTCCTTCATCAAGAGCCTCAACCAACAGACCTGCTACCACATCTTGACCTTTCTCACACAATACTCTCTCCTGGTCCAACACTCTCCCCGATCTCACCACTATCGCCCCCAGAACATCCTTCCTGGGTCTTCCTCAGGAGCAATTGAGGGCTCGTAACCACTGTCGACGTCATCCAAGTCCTCAGCCATCGGTTCCTTAGATTCCTCATTGGGTACCTCAGGTGGGTGAGCAGGTGTTGATGGTGCTGGTCCGGGAGCGGGGGTGGAAGGTGATGAACGGGCCTTGACGGGTTCGGCAGCATCAAGCAACTCATTGAAACGCTTTCGACATTCCTTGGTGTGATTGTACGTCAGGTCTTGGCACGCTTGGCAACCTTTGGTTGGACCATACGTACCAATCCTGACTGGAGTAATTTTCCTACCTCTCACCTTGGCCTTCGATCCACCCGCGTCAAACGCAGGGCTGGTATCTCCAACCTTGGTGAATTCCTTTGGTTTGATTGGTTCATCGAATTCTCTGACAAGATCATCCAGTTCTTCTTCGCTGAATTTCAAAGCCACAGAATGACCATCTTTGGGGTCGTCTCCCCCATCCCCCAAGTACCCTGGCTTGGAGTCGATCTTCAAAGAATCAACCCCTTCCTGCTTCGCTGGGAACTGCAATCGCCTGGTGGAATTCCAAGGGTTTTGACCGCACGAATCTGGTACAACTGTTCCTTGTAGCTTTCAATGGTCATCACTTTGTATATTCCTTTGAATTTCTGTCCATCAACCAACTCCCCGCCCATGAAGAGTGCTGGCTCTCCTTTCGGATCGAAAGGTTGGGGATTGAGGGACCTCACCCAAACTAAAGCCCCAAAAGGAACACGGAAGCCATCAGCTGGGTAGCCATGATGTTTCTCAAAGCATGTGATGGATTCCTCCCCTGGTGCAACCTTTGTAGCTGGGTAAATCCACTCGATGTATCGATGGGCCAGTGGCCAACACTCGTGCTTGAATCTGGCCTGAAGCAAAAGTGATGATGCCATTCCCTTCACAGTTCTAATGAAAGATTCTGCAAAAGGATTGTGAATGACCTGCCTGGGTTCACTGGGGTCAGGACTGAATCCTAAACGCTTCACGGCATTCAAGATTTCTGGGGCTCGATCACTTCCAACAGAAACAATTCCCGCCTTGCGGCGACCACAAAACTTCCTCAAAGCATCTTCGACTTCATCAGAAATCTTAGATTTGCTTGGGAAAACTCCAACCATTCCACTAAATCGATCAACCACAACCAACGAACAACTTTCCCCTTTCAGTCCCAAACTTCCATGAGATATGATGTGATCACAAGCGATTCGTTCAAGGGGTTCCTTTGGTTCCTCAATGTCACGAACAGCTCGAAGTGATTCTCTCTGATTTTCCCTTCGTCTATGTGGAGCATCATACAATTTAGCTCTCACACAGATTGGACAATTTCTACTTTTGGGAAGATGAGTCAAACAATGATCATGACTGAGTGGCACATCTTCAAGCTCACCATCATCTTCTCCCCTGTCTCCTGGCTCCTCTGGGGCCGCAACTTCGGGCTCCAACTCCCCTGACTCCCCAGGTTCCTTTGCATCTTTGGGGTCTTCAGAAGGCAGTGCAGCCGCGTATCCCCCCCCCGAAGGTGCACAAGGTAAACCTGGAACAAAATCCGTGGAAATCCTGAAAACAGGGACGTTGTGATCAACCCGATCGGCTTCGAAAGTGGGGCCATCAACCTGGTAGGATAAAGAAGATGAAGGTGGGACAAGGAAGGGAACTCCATGAGTTGGCCAAACAAAGCTAAACCCGTCATTGCAAAGTTGACCGATGCTCAGGGCCAAAGGGCACTGGGGCAACATGTAAAGGTTCAACATGCGGGTGAACTCTTCTGACCAACAACCAACCGTAGAGGTACCTGACTGAAGCCCTCCCCCCGTAGTGAACTTCAATGGTTGACTACTTTCAGAGAAGAAGTGGTCAGGCAACGATACACCTTGGCGCTTGAGAGCCTCGGGAGATCCAAGACATTCACCAGCACCGGTATCACCAATAAAATCCAGAAAGCCGCTCCCCGACTCCACATGGGTGGTGAGGCCACAAACCGGCCCCAGACCGGCCAAGGCAACCATAGCCGCCACTTTCGCCTTTGGCGACGGTACCTTAGGGACAGCCTGAGTAGTGGATGCTGCTTGGGCAGGAGTCGTGTGAAGGAAAGGGCAATTGGCCCTAGTGCACTTGCCGCGCGCATGGAAAATGCACACCGGAGGATTTCCCCCTGGATTTGGAACGGATGACTTCCCTTTGGGAGGAGAGGCTTTACCTTTGGCTTTGGCACCCTCCTTGGATTCCTTGGATTGACCTTTGCCTCCTTTTGGATTGGATGGTTGCGAAGGATTGGATTTCTTCTCCTTGCCTTTACCTGGTCCCTTAGGTGATGCTGCTGCTGCTGACGTCTTGTTGTCCTTGGAGTCTTGCTTGCTATGCTTGGGCCCTTTCCGCAAATCATCACGAATGCTTTGGGCGTTTGCATCATGTTGACTTTCTCTGATTGTCCTAGCTACTCCATTGAACAAATACTCAAACGTCTGATTGACAACCTCATCCTTGTATCGATCAATGACCCGTCTCATGTGGGGATGTTTCTTCAAAGATTGATAGGCCCAATGAGATAACATTTCCTCCGCTGGACGCTGGGCCATCGTCAACTGGGACAATATGTAGGTCACCTTCTCATGCCAATGGCGCAAACCTTGAACAGCTGATGAATGGATTCCTGGGGCTGGGGCAATTGGAACAGCTCGATGCTCGTAGTGATGGAATTCGACACTGTAGAGGTATCATACTCCCGTGCAATCATGTTCAACAGCAATCTTCCTCTACATTGCAAACCTTCAGCCTCACAAGCCTCAATGTATGCTTGGACTTTGATTCCAAAACTACTCCTAAGAACCTCCGGTCGGCACATCAATGACGCCAACACTCGATCAACCATGGGAAACCCTTCACTGTCCTCACCCATTCTAATGGCCTCATTCCCCCGAGCTGTGAAGGCCTTGCTAAGCCAAGGTCCTAGAACTCCTGCGGACGAATGATCATAAGCCATGACTGCGGTGCGCACTGCATTCCTCCAAGTGCGAAAAGTGGCAGCTGAATCTGGTATCCCTGGTAGTTTCAAATGATGAAGGTCTTTAGTACGAACATACTTCTTTTCCAAATCAATTGCCAAGTCCTCCCATTCCTCTTCCTCCTGGTCCTCTTCATGATTCCCTTCGGGTTCATCATCATCAAACAGATTGAAATGAACTGGAGAGGAAGGTGGATATGGTGGACCTCCTCCTGGAGCCAACAAAGGAATCGCCTTTGGTGGTGGTGGCTGATACTCTTGAAGCTTAGGAACAGCAACAACCGGTTGGGAAACAGTAGGAGGATAAGAGGGGGCCTGAGTGGGCACGATCTGACTGACAGGGACCTGTTGCGGCACAACCTGACTAGGCATGATCTGAGTTCGAGAATCCCACAACTCCTGAATCAAAGCTTGATGATGATTCAACTGTGTTTCCAACTGGTGAAGTCTTTGCTCAGATTGCTGAGCTCTAGGAACTATGTTGGCTTCCCTGATGTCTTTGACCATGGAATCCAAGTTCTTCAAAGCTTCATGGATTAATGCCGTTTCATTATGGCTTGAACTTCCGGTGTTCGATTCAAGAATCTTGCTCTTCAACTCAAGATTCTCGAGGCGCATCAACTCCAGTTGTTGCCTTAGATTGGACACCTCCTGATTAGCCATCGCCTGAGTAGCTTCCAACTGAGTCGCAACCACCGCAGCCTCTCTTTGAGAGTAGTGCACAGCCTGCTGGGCTTCTATGACAACTGCTGCAGCTTCCCTTTGGGTGTTGTGAACAGCTTGTTGGGCTTCTACCAAGAGGGGATCAATGGTTTGAACATTTTGTTGATGAAGATGAACCGACCTTTGATCCACATACTGGGTATTATCTTGAGCACGTTGATCTTCATAGCGATACTGGTTGTTTTGTTGAGCAAGAACTGAAGGAACTGGACCTGAGTTCACTGGATGATCTTCCGTTCCGCTCAATGCCTCAACCATCGACATCGGCCTTAGTGCCAACTGATCCTCAGAGTGGTCTTCGAGTGGCGGTATCGACGAACCCCCTTCACTTGCCGGAGAATGGGTAGTTGCGATTGGGCCAAGTGGACGGGGCGGAAGTCTGGGTTTTGGGGTTTGCCTTTCATAGGGACCCACTGACCCGCTCCTCGATCTAGAAGATACACTAGATTCTTGCCTCGCTCCTGGCATCTCCCCCACTCCTTGACCCCCACTAGATCCCGTGGACACTAGGTTACTGATGCTTGAGGACATGTGCGAACTGCTCTCGGCTGATTGCATCCAAGTCTCAGCTCACCCGCGCGAACGCTGGGCTGAGCTTACCGGTGGGTGGTAAACACGCCCGGCCACGCACTGAAGCTGCGAGGAATCAACCGAAGACGTGCCAGCTCACTGAAGCAACGGTCGATAGTCCCCACTACCGGAAAGGGGTGGGTCGATTGCTTCAAGAACTCTTGGTGATTCACACAGATGGTAGGCAATCCCCTCTCAAAGCACCGATAGCAGATACTCAACTTGTCGTCGATGTGTGCACTTACGTGCTGCGGCAACAAAATTGATTTCTCGGTGTCTGTCGTAATGAGGATACGGATATCTGTGTGGTAGTCTTGGTTGAATCTGCTAACCTCGCTGAGTGCGTCCCTTCGCCTTTGCTGAGATTGGGAACCACGAAGTCCGATGTACGTGCAAACACCAACTTGATGGTATTGTGATGAGTGGATCCAATTCGCTACAGCGTTACGCGAGGCCTGGGACCATCTACCAGCCTGATAGACGCACCTTTGCATTCACTGGAATCGAAGCAGCTGATACCCCTTCAAACCCCCCTGCCCTTGGTACCAAAGCACCCGTGGCAGGATCACTGAGCTTGGGAGCAACTGCAACCGGATTTGGAGCAGCAACAGAACTTGATGCAGCCGTTGGATCAGCCTTAGCAACCGGATCAGCTTTAGCAACCGGATCAGCTTTAGCAACCGGCTCACCCTTAGCAACCGTGGATGGATCCTTTGCTTTCGATGCTCCCGTTGACACAGCCTTGGACTCAACCTTGGAAGCAGAAACCTCCACAACCGCTGGTGAATCAGCCGATGATCCAACAAAATCCCTGCCCCTTGGCAACCGCAAACCAGTGGACTTACCCTTAGCTGGAGCAGACTCCGAACCTTTGGGCACACCCTTAGCAGGAACAGATCCTGAAGCTTTGGGCACACCCGACACACTGGACAAATCCGAAGTTGCGGTCACCACCGACGCTGCTTTCGGAACAGCCACAGGCACAGCCTTTGGACTGCGCACCTCAAAGGTGTTCCTGGTTGGCCCTGACACCGCCTTTGGAGGCGTCTTAGGCGCAGCAATCCGTTGTCACCTTTGCCTTGACCTTTGGTGGTTCCTTTCGTGGGGTCTTGGGAGGAGGAACCTTGGGACCAACTGCAGAGCTAGATGAGGCACCACTGGAACTAGCCAACGGATTCACGAAGTCAGGGAATTCCGGTTCAACCGTGGTATACCCAGGAGGAATGGTAGTAGCCTTGGTCTTAGGAGTATACCTTTCTTCGGCCGTCAATTGCCATAATTCCTGTTTTCGTTTCGTCTTTTTACCGCCTCTCTGCTTTTGCCCCTCGCTCATTAACCACCACCAACCAACACAAACACACACACCCAATTCCACCCGCGTAAACGCAGGGCTGGAATGCCAAGTTGCACCACCAATGCTCAAAGAGACACCCAGTGGCAGAAGCAGCAAGCAAGGCAGTGAAGTGCAGTGCAGATGGAACAGCAACGAGGATATGGCAAGGTGAAAAGGAAAGGGCTACGGCTGATAACCCTATAAACACCAGAAACGCAATGTTTTCCACCTTGAGCCAAACGAAAGTAAAGACGTGTCTTAATGTCACAGCAAAAGGAAACTCGATTCCACCTAACTTCGTAGGTATAGGAAATGAATGAATTACCCCATTTATATTACGCTCTTCACTCAAAAAGACCTTCCGTAAAGACCACCGGACCTTCAATATCTTCACTCAAAAAGACCTTCTGTAAAGACCACCGGACCTTCAATATCTTCACTCAAAAAGACCTTCTGTAAAGACCACCGGACCTTCAATATCTTCACTCAAAAAGACCTTCTGTAAAGACCTCCGGACCTTCAATATCTTCACTCAAAAAGACCTTCTGTAAAGACCTCCGGACCTTCAATATCTTCACTCAAAAAGACCTTCTGTAAAGACCTCCGGACCTTCAATATCTTCACTCAAAAAGACCTTCTGTAAAGACCACCGGACCTTCAATATCTTCAATGTGTGAGCAACACATTGGGTCATTGTTGGTGGGCAGCTCCCTGGGCTCGAAGCAGAAGGGGATAGGTGTCACGGTAGGGCAAGGGTTATCCTAACTGGCAGGATGGCAGATGCTATGGTGGTGGAGTCGGATGCAGAAGAGGAGCTGCAGGTGGCAATGGACGCGAACGCAGGAGTTCCATCCGTTGTTGGCAACAGAGGGACTGAGGGCATTGCTGAGGGCGCTGATGCAGTGGTCGCAGAAAGTGGTGCACCGGTTGCAGCTGTGGAGACATTGCCTTCCGAGGCTGCTGTTGTAAATGAAGGAGTTGCATCACCAAATGCAGCCCTAGCAACCATAGATGCAGCAACTGCTATGGTGCCTGCCGAAAGCTCGCTGGCGCCTCCTGCAGGCGTGGGAGACTTGATGCAGGTCGGAAATGGTGGACCTGCGCCTGTGGCCAGCGCCGAAGGTCATCCTCCAGGTTTGGGGACGCCTGTGAAAAGGCGTCGGTCAGGGGGCGCCAGCAGTGACTCATGAAGTTGCCTCGATTGCACTGCGCTTCCCGATGTCCGCAGTCGTGAGGAGTGACCTCCGTGACCATGAAGGCAGTTACCCTGAGGAGTGTGCAATCGCTGGTGCCACGCCAAAGATCGTAGCCACGGTCATTGTGGGCGATAGCACGGGCTGTGCGCAGCTCGCCTTGTGGGGCGAGAAAGCCCAAGAATTCCACGCCCAAGAATTCCTCAGAAAGAATTGCTAGAAGCGGTCGAGAAGGCTGAGGGGAATTCCTTTGCCACTCTGCAGTTGGAAGGGGTGGACGTCGTGGGAGTAGCACATGGGATGCAGCATTTGAACATGCGCAAGCTTCAAATGTCCTTCAATCCTCCGGAGCCTTTCATGTCCAATTTCTTGAAGCTCGACCTTTGCAGGATTTTCATGTGTTCGGAGACAAAATCCGAGCTCCTTTGGCAGTTCACCTGCATGGGGTGGCTGAGATGGTCGGCTAAATGTTGAGCTGAGGTACTCGAAAGAGGGCGTCGAAATGTTGGAGCTACAGTTGACTGATCCATCCAGCGGGCTAGGCCTGCCTATCATGGCCTACGGGGAGAACGCGGTACAGGTTGTGCCGCCACAGGCCTACGTGACGATGTTTTACATCGAATTCAGGGCGCCTCTCCCTGACCGGGAAGATGAAAGTGGCTATGGCTGGGCGCGTCCCTGATCTTGGTCGCAGATGTCGCCCCGAAAGGCGGTGAAGTCTATGCAACATGCAAGAAGGTGATTCCCGTGGTGTGAGTGCTCAAAGACCTTCGACCCTGGGATCCACATGCTTCGAGCTAGTGCAGGTAGCCCGAAGAGAAAACTAGTAAAAGTTGTAGCTGCATATGGGAAACAGTAGGCTATATCGGAGAAAGTAGGAAAGCAAATCAATGTTTCAAGGGCGAGCACGTTGTCCAGGGGTGTAGGGCTCGGAAAGGTAGAGCATTGTTCAGTAGCACAAAGCCTGAACTCTGCGTGACCAGTGATTTCCGATGTTCTTCCAATCTACTGTTGAAGGCCGTCTGTTGCATGTTGGGATCCTTCACCGAGCATTGCGAAAGACCGCGCAACAATGCGCAACGCGTGTGCTGCTGAAAAATTTGCTGGGATGCTCGCGGAATCTGTCATGTTGGGAAAGTGTCGAATTCTCAAGCCGCTTCAGCTTGGACAACAGTTATGATGATGTATGTTGAATATGGATAAAACAACACAGTGAATCTGAAGGGTCAAAACCCCCTCCTTTGGGCAGTTTGGAGCTGCCGAGGGTACCAAACCCCCCCTTTTGCATGGAAACGACTGCGGCGCTGTTCAAGATAGCTCAGTTGGGCAGCAAACTATGCTTAACCATCAACTAGCCTTCAAGTAAGTAAGCAGACAGTCAATAGGAAGGGCGAACTATGACATCATCATCATCATCATCATCATCATCATCATCATCATCATCATCATCATCATCACCATCATCATCGTCATCATCACCATCATCATCATCATCATCGTCATTATCATTTTTCCATCATCCAAGATGGGAAACCCCCATTAAAACAAGAATTTTCAACGTAGACTTTTTCGAGTAGCCACCTGAGCAAATGGATGGATATTGAGCATTGTTGGCTGTATGGATGACTCCATGGGTACATGGATACAACGTTGGGAAGCTCTGTGTGTATGAGTCGAGCACCATGTACATACATCTTAATCATCATTGTCGACCATCATTATCAAAATGATCCCCATTGTTGGCGATTCTTTTGATTGCTGGGATCCCTGCGACGAGGAGCCTTCAAGATCACCATGCCTGGGTCACCGTGCTGGCAGGCGCGGACCAGCTGCTGCTCACATGATGCTGGGGTGATGATAGTGGGTTGATGATAAGTATGGGTGATTGATAGTGAGCATGGTTGATGATGGTTGGCGTTGATTGCTAGGGATGCTTGAACAAAACCACGGCTCTGTTATATAACCAGCGCTCTTGGATTTCCGCTTTGTCAATTTTCTCGTCAACCGAGTGATGTAGCTAATAGAGTTGTTTATGATAGACCATTGCTAGGCAACACCAGTGATATTAAACAATTACAGTAGGGGGACCACCAAAATGGTCGGTTTATTAATATGTATAAATAACTAATATAGTAGATGATTCGGGGGGGTCCAGCATTTCGAGAAACACCCACTTAGTTTTTGGCACGTCAACATGGACCACTTGATGAACGACTATGATGTGCTTAGTGATCAACAACAACAACAACAACAACAACAACAACAACAACAACAACAACAACAACAATAGTCAACAATAATCATGAACCACTTAATTTCATCAACCAATCTGACGCCCTTCATTTCGCCAGGCTGATGAGCGGGGCAACCCCGTGTGGAGAGGGACTAGCAGGCGGGCGGAGCGGCGGAGCGCGGGCAGCGCCGAGCGCTCACGCGGAGCGTCGCGAAGAAGAGCGAAGCCATGGAGCTGTGAGCTGTGCCATCGACCAAGTCACAGGGGTGGATGACCATCCCAACAGCCAGACTAGTGCTTTCGGGTCATTTAGGGGATGTGAACAGCCAGGGGTACAGGGTGAACTCTCCAACTGGACAGAAGCAGATGCAATGATTGACTCCCTTCCTGCAAGAGATGAAATTTCAGCGCAGTTCACAACAGACCAGTTGATGCAAGAAGATTTGACGGATGGGGCATTAAAGAACTCAAAATGTTCTCACAACCCCTGATCAATAGCCTGTTGCAGTTCATCATGTTCTTCATGCATAAAGGATGGCCACACTCCATGAACATGGCCAGGATTTCCCTGCCGCCCAAGAGAGATAATGAGCATGGCCGCCCAATTTGCGTGCTCTCGCAGGTCTACAGGTTGTGGGCCAAATGTGTGGCTTCAGGCGGCTTGAAGCTGATCATTTAATTGCCATGTTTAATCCTTTGTGCTATTGATCAACTTTTCACTGTGGGTACCACACTCCATCGTTGGTGGCTTCGCATTGGATGTCCAGAAATGCTTTACTGCGATACCACATCTTGCACTCCTATCGTTGCACTCCTATCTAAACTTGGATTGCCTAAGGTCATTGGCAACTCAACGTTCTGTTGAAATAAAAGGCAGCTTTTCTGACCTAAGATCAGGTTTTACGGGGATACCGGAAGGAGATCCTATCAGTGTTCCAGCTATGCTAGGACTTTGCATGGCATCACCTCGTCACAGAGCAGACCCAATGTGAGGTCTGTTGGGCATACCTTGACAATCTCGAAATTTCGACCGAGTCCTTTGATGCTTTGTGAAACCAGTCAACACTTGGGAAGCCTCCAAATTGCTATGAACATCCAGGACCTAGGAGCTAGTCAGCAATTTCGTGGTGGACGCAGAGTTACAGTAAATCCATCAGGGAGAAGTTCACTCAAAAGAAAGGGTGGGCCGTCTCTGTGGCAGGTGACACAGACCAGTTGTTTTGCCAAAGCTCTCTATGCCATTGAGATCATTCCGCTTGGATACTTGCACTTTGAAAAACTCCGTAGAAGAGCAGCAACATTGGTCACTAACTGCTGCAACAGAAATGAATTTCTAGCCTGCGCCCTGTCTCACTTCCCCATGCGGACCCTGAAGTTTGCACTATCAAAAGTTGCATCCGTTTGGCAAGGTGTTTTCTTTTAACCTACCCTGCACATGCTTCGGCCTTTCTTGCCATGATTCATGACGCATCGGTAGATTGTGCAAAAATCAAAGGACCAGTAGGTTGCTTGAAACGATGGTTCAACAGACTGGGTTGGACAACACTGCCATCGGGAAACTTCGTTGATCGCCATGGTGTCGTTTTTTCTTTGCAGTACTCATGTCTGAAACGCATTTTTCATGCTATTGATGATGCATGGTTCTCCAATGTAGTCACTACGGCCGTCCAGAATCGGGAGGGGTGTCGGGATTTGCCGCCAGCAGATCTCATGGCAACCAATAAAGTCATTCAAAATTTTCCAGACAATGATCAGAAAGTGATTGCCAAGTACACTTCAGGCAGTTGGACATTGAACAATCAAGGTAGTCACTGGAAGGACAATGGGGGTAAATGCGCCTTTTGCGACTCCCAAGATGGCCACCTACATCGTTTGTTTGATTGCCCATTTTTTCAAGATTTGCGTGACAGCAGAGAGGAGCTTTTCACTTGGATACGTCAACATGCTGTTTTTTGGGCATACGTACCAAATATCAAACAATGTGATCTGCTTTCAGACTGGAAGCAGCGGTGCTGCATTCCGGAAACAAGTTATCCATCGTCGTTTCATGATCAGTCCACCTCCGAGCAATGCATTTTCTATAGAGATGGTACTGCTTTTTTCTCCAACCTTGGTGATGCATGCATAAGCTAACCATCTGTATAGAGATACTGCTAAAGATGATAATGAACGGCAATTGCAGTCGGATCGTTCTCGAGCCAGTGGTACCATACCGACAAAGTATTCCATCTATGTTTTGCTCACTGACAAAACGGATACTTTGTCGGGATGCAGTCAGATTTTGCCAAGTCTACAAACCTGGACTGCATTGGTCAACAGTTATGGATGGGGAAAGATTGCCTAAGAACTCAGAGAAACTCATGATGGGTTGCAGTTGTATAAAGCACTAATTCAGAAGCAGACCTATTTGCGAAATCCCAATGGTCAGCATACCATTCAGATGGTCGCGACTTGGTTGAATCCATTGCTGGCCATGTTCAGGTGTGGTCTGATATGTTTAAAAGGTTCTGTGAATTTGCTCATGGATTCATCGTCTACAAGCAAAGTTTAAAAGGTTACCCATAGGATTTCGAAAATGACCCGCAATGAAGTTGATCAGGGCCCGCAAATGGATTCATCGTCTAATCCACATCGAGATGAACTGACAGCATGGACCATTCAAGGTCCAACTGTACAGATGGCCATACGGACATCAAGAATTTTGAATCCACATTTATCGATGGTGAGAGATACATGTTGGGTCTCAAAATGTGGTTATCTTCCCTTGTGTGGCCTCAAAACATGGATGTTGCTTCCCCTGGGGTCACCTAGTTAGAACTTTATGTTGACTTTGTTGTCAGTACGGGGATCCGTATGCCAACCTGCATGGGCCACTGGAAGGGATGTCAATTTTTTGAACAAACCAAAGGCTCTGTTTTGATGAGAGAAAATCCTCTCATTGAACGTATTGACTACTTTCGGCAGTCCATCAGAGCTTTAGCATACTTGGCCAATGTTTCCATTTTTTCCCCAGATAGCTGACAAGCTATAAGGGGGTTCTTACTTCTCAATGGTAGGGTCTCGAATCGGCGCTTCTTTTTGCCGCTGCTCTGCCGCTGCTCATGCATGTCTGCCTTTGTTTCCCTTTATCTCCCTTGTGGCTCTGGATCCGCGCTTTGTTTGCCGCTGCTCTGCTGCTGCTCATGCTTGTCTCCCTTTGTCTCGCCTTTGTCTTCCCTTTGTCTCCCTTGTGGTTCTGGATCGGCGCTCTGTTTGCCGCTGCTCTGCCGCTGCTCATGCTTGTCTCCCTTTGTCTCCCCTTTGTTTCCGCGAGCTATGAAAAATATTGTGCAGGGCGGGATAAAACACACAACCTAAGATCTATGAAAACATTATTGTAAACAAACCATGCAATTCAAAACGCGGGTTTATGGTACACACCCTTGAAATCTTTGTGCGCAATGCGCTCGCTATCTGGGGTCTATGCTGGTGTAATCCATTTGAAAGAAACACAAACAAATGCAAGAGCCTTAGTCGATACGAATCAGGACGCGCACAAAGTGGGCTCACTGTCCGACCACAGCTTGTGAAGCAGGAGCAGACACTGCAAGTAATTAGACATTTCCATAGTGAAGGCAGCATTCAGAAAGGTACGGCTGGCAAACTGTCATCTAACATTTGCATTCCTACTAATGCGGCTGTGTTTACGGTTCCACATGTTGAAGATTCTCCGGCTACCGTGCGTATTGATACCTGGGTGAAAGCCAAGAAGCGGAATTGTGTGTACCGTGCTAAGCTTCAAAAGAATGCTGGCGAGTGATGACGTTTGCCTAATTCATGAAGTCCGGTTGGCCACTCTTTGCCTAAGTCTACTTACGTCTCTGACCACACTGGCAATCGCCAGTCGGGCTTTGGACTTCAGACCGCGCAGGGTACAGGGTGAACTGACCCAAAACCATTTACCTACATTTTCTTAGGTTTTTAATTCCCCAGATAGCTGCCAAGCTATAAGGGGTTCTTACTTCTCTATGGTAGGGCCAGCAATTTTCACTTTTTTTGCCGCTGCTCTGCCGCTGCTCGTACTTGTCTCCCTTCATGTTTGCTCTCTATGTGGCTCTGGATTGCCGCTTTGGTTGCCGCTGCTCTGCCGCTGCTCGTACTTGTCTCCCTTCATGTTTGCTCTCTATGTGGCTCTGGATTGCCGCTTTGGTTGCCGCTGCTCTGCCGCTGCTCGTACTTGTCTCCCTTCATGTTTGCTCTCTATGTGGCTCTGGATTGCCGCTTTGGTTGCCGCTGCTCTGCCGCTGCTCGTACTTGTCTCCCTTCATGTTTGCTCTCTATGTGGCTCTGGATTGCCGCTTTGGTTGCCGCTGCTCTGCCGCTGCTCCTGCTTGTCTCCCTTCATGTTTGCTTTCTTGGTCTGGCTTAATGTGGCTCTGGATGGCCGCTTTCGTTGCCGCTGTTCTGCCGCTGCTCCTGCTTGTCTCCCTTCATGTTTGGCCTGCCAAACACTAAACACATATAGACCAGCAACACAACTAATACTTACTTCAAGGATAAAACATGAGCCAATATGGGCTGCTACCAACCATCACCAACCATGAATTAGTTACTGTAACCGTCAATAAGCATAGATTACAAACCATTCACAACAATTGCGCCAATAATCATGAATAACCATCATTCAGCATAACCGCCACCATGATTGTCACTTGCCATCATCATAAACTGCGTTTAAGTGTTCGCCAGCACTCAGTGTCATGCATCATGATTGACCAGAAGAAATAGTTTGCCAGTATCATAACCAGTTTGATTAGTAAGTACTATGTAATTACATGTAATTAATTACTTAGCATCATAACCAGTTTGCCAAAGTATCCAACCTGTTCTGTGAAGCGCAGGGGGTGGATGCCTGATTTCTGCCTGCTCATCCGAGTTCATCGAGTTCCTTTTAGGAGATCCAGCCAATAAGAGTCAGGGACAAGGCATGTCCCATAACCAGCAGTGGTTCCTTCAAAGACTCCTCTGTGGCAGATTTCAATGACATGAACCAGTGGAACCCGGGTGAAAATAGCGAAACAACCTAGACGGTATCATAACATGTGGCTTGGCTCAATAGTGATGGATAGCCCCCAGAACGATCTGCGTCACAGAAGTTAGAAGATCTGCAGCGGCCGGCGGCCGGGCTCGTCTTGGCGCAGCACCAAACGAGGCAACTGAAATAATAGCTGAGCACATGGCTAATACTTCCATCATGTGCTCTCGCGAAAACATAGCTGAGCTTCGCTGATGGCGGCGTTCTGAAAGTCAGCACTGACATGTATCTACTGATTCACAATCAGTCAGTGGTTGATCAAAAAGTATTCACGGTTGTTTGTTGTTGGAATCCATGGAAGAAGACAAAACAATGCAATTTCCTATCCAGGAACCTATATTTAACAATAAAAACATTTCCACTTGAAACTATATAGCCATCAAAACATTTTCAAGAGCTACACACCGCCGCTACCAATGGTTGCTGGATCTTCCACTTCCAGGTTTGTTCGGCTCATGGCTTGGCTGATGGCTCGTCTGCTTGACTCTGCTTCCAGGTGAGCTTCCACTCACCATGGTGACCGCTTGCCAGTTCCCAGTGCTTCGGGCGCCACTGGCCTTCGCAACAAATCTTGTCCGTCCAGGTAACCAATCCTTGCGGATGGCTGGTGAAACGCTCAACGAAGATTGTTCATAGTGGATGACAATGTACAAACCAGAATTCGCCTGATATATCTACAGCATTCTACAGCTAGATGGGCAATTTGTTAACAATGGATGGAAAAAAACGGTGTATTTCCGTTCAGCCATTCATGGCTGATTAGCCATGCTTCATTTATGATGATCGTTGATGATTGATTATGGCATATTATGGCTGATGGTCGATGATGGTGAGTGTTGATAGTTGAGAGTGGTCAGTTCAGGGGTCCTTGATTGGACAACTTCAGGATGTTTTAAAGTGGATGTGTAGTTCGGGTTATAAGTGGAACCATAGTAGTCCTGTCAGGTGGATGAACCCTTGCAACCTTGCTAAGTAGGGCTGCACATCCTGCTGTCATCCCTAGGCCAACTGGCAACCCCGGGAACTCATCGGCGGCGGCTCCTGTGGCACGTGACCGTACCAACAGCAAGGGCTCAGTTCCAACAGCTGACAGTCGTCTTGAGCCAAGGTGATGGTGGCCACGGTCAACGATAGGATTTTTCAAACGGTGAAAACGATGCAGGTCTATGGTTTTTGATTGGCTCATAAATGCTTCATAGTGATGGTCGCTAGATGGTCTCAAATCGCAAAGTGTATCATTGGTCATGCATAAGCAATGTTGCTAACAGCTCCTCATCAGGTTTCTCGCTCGGTATTGATCATAATATCATCGCCGGTTTTATCCGAGTGGACAAGGATGATGGCCAGTTCACAAAATGACGGTCAACGCTCACCTAACAACATAGCAACAAGTCAATACAACGGTTAATGTCAATACAACAACTTGTATTTAGAAACATGTTCGTGTCTATAAACAATAGCGCATGCTAATCTTTGATGCTTGTAGATGAGATACGAAGCCCTCAGTCCGAACCCGAGCAAGTTGCATTGAGTGGCCCAGGTACTTGCAAATGATGCTACAAAAAATGGATGAAAATAGTATAGAATAATTGATATGAATATCTTGGCATTTGTTAAATTCTCTTGCATGCCAGTACCATCTTTCTGTTTGTCTTTCATGATATGCAGAACACCAACGAAAACGTAGTCGTCATGAGCAAACATAGTAGCTGATGCCGTGAGAACTTTTGTTCTCAGTAGAACCAATGTTCGCAAAAAATCTGAGAACAAAACTCCGCACTGAAGAGATATTACATTGCCATATCTCTAAACCGTTTAAACCCATCGAGGCATTGCTGAGTCCAGTTCCAACGAAAATTACTATGTAATGAAATCAGAATACATATGCAATATGTAGATGTTTATGATGTATACTGTAAACGTATGTGAACAAATATTGATTACAGAATCCATCTATTAACTATTAACAGCGATCTGAATATCCACCTTGCGAGCGCAAGGGACGGGCCTACGTAGGCCTACGCATCTTATCCCCAGCATTGCCATGCGAAAAATAGCCACCGGGCTAGGATGTTCGCCCTTCACGTATTGATGTTTGGCAAGGGCTCAGCCCCCCCCAACTACAATATTTCAAATCATAGCCTGTTTTTTCTGACCAATAAACTATCGGCAGCTATCGCTATTTGCGGTGAAAGAAACATACTGTGGAGCCACAGCACTAATGATATCTAGCCATTTGATACGACTAACCACCACAAAACATCATTTAATCCCCATCGAACCATCATCAACTAGATCTCATCTCCGCCCAAAGGAGCGCCACAAAGACTGCGGCCGTTTTGCCCAAACACCTATATGCCAATGGTCAACGGCCCATGCCCTGATGGCAGCTGGCAGCTAGCAGCTCAACTCACGTTGTTCTGCGGGAATGCGCTAGGCAAAGGAAGCAGCTCAGATCGCACATGCAGTACGAGCCGCGAACGGCCCGCAAGGCTGTGCACAATGCGTCTGCTCGTCGCCAGTCAAGGAGATCGAAGGCTTCTGCCCCTTTCTGCGCCCCGCTGTCGTTTGCAAGCAGCAGTTCCCACAGCTCCTCCGAGCTCTCGCAATCCCGAAAACGCTGGCCAGACTGCGGGTTTCGCCAGTCCACGGCATGTGCCTCAGTGGCTGTGGCTGCAACCGTGTCGATTTGGAAAGGCCATGGGAATCCAACGCAGGGCATGTTAGTGGGGAAGGGCGACCACCAGTATATCCCCTCAAGTCCATTTCCCTTTCTCTGTCACATCTCTGCTGTTGCAAGGGTTTGTTGCGGGTATCCTGCGAGATGCAAATTTCAAACAAACAAATACCTTAAGCGTTTAGATCTTCAGAACTGATGAGTTGGAACCGTAAGAGTTTCAATTTTGAAAACACATTCCGGCGCATCAGTTTCCACCTTCTCTCCTCTCTCTAGTCACCTCTATTCTGAATAAAATTAGGATCCCCTGAGGGGACAAGACGGGCGCAGGGACAAGGCGGGCGCTGTGCTATCCAAGGGGCAGCCACGCGCAAGACTTGCATGCAGTAGTAGCCCTTTGCGCTGGTCAGCGGTGGAAGGCACTTCTGCTTCAAGATGTGCTGGCGGACTGCAGGAAGCTGCGGGCGTGGCTTGTTCCCGCCGCGCTTCACACCGCTGAATTGCAAGCAGATTTCCTTGACAAAGCGGTTGAACTTGCGGAACTCCTCTTCGTTGTGGAGGGTCTCCAACCACTTGTGGCCGCTGGCCAGCCGTGAGACGCCAGATGGATTGGCCTGCAAAGCCTGCATTTTTTGAGGCCCTGGGCAGCTCTCTGCGTTGCATTCCCTCAAATGGGCGCAGAACTTCACGAAGTTGTTGCGGGTGAAGGCTTTGTTGCCTTTCAGCACCCAAGGGACCAAGCAACTGGATGCAGTTCGCGGGTCCCACAGGCGGTGGCAGACGTAGATCCATGCCACTCGCGAGTGAGTGTTGACCTTATCGTAGAGCCGTTTGCTGGCGTGGCGCATTCCACAGATGTCCTTGTCAGGGAAACTGGGGATCAACATGACAGATGTGACAAAAGGACAGAAAATTTCCCTTCTGATTCCAAGCTGGGAACTAGCGGGTATGAAAAAACAAATGGAAAGCTTCCGGGCAAATGCCAAGCAACGGGCCGCTCACTCAGACATGTGATTGGAAAACCATCTTGCTGAGCGTCCCAGCGATCCAAAAGGGACTTGTGCTTCTTGAGCAGAGATCGTGGCAGATTCTGCTGAAGCTCTTGAAGCGATGGACGCC
Organism: Symbiodinium kawagutii; assembly: GCA_009767595.1. Classification (NCBI taxonomy): domain Eukaryota; class Dinophyceae; order Suessiales; family Symbiodiniaceae; genus Symbiodinium; species Symbiodinium kawagutii. Next base: position 21,177 of record VSDK01028846.1, read on the forward strand.
AGCCTGGCAGGCAAAGTCGCAAGTCGATCCGCTCGGCCGGCTTCGCAGAGCATGCGCCACAGGTGGTTTGGCTCGGAGATCGAGGCTGGAAACGGTGACCGCAAAGGCACGAAACCAGAACCATGGCGAGAGACAGCTTGCAACAAATATTGATCTGTGCTCAACTCCATGCATTGCCATCAATGAGAATATCTTGAATATCCCGAATTATGATCGTTCACATGAGCAATCCGAATGGGCTGTTGGAAATGTCAATCATTGAGTCATGATCAATGGTCAACGTCGATATGGCTGATGGCCGCAGATTGCGGTCAGTGCGATCAAGCTCAAAATTGGCAGTTCGACGTTTGGAGATTGGATCCGTATCAAGATGCAGTACAAACCCCAGTACAAACCCCTTGGCAGCTCCTCTCAATGTCAGTGAACATTGTGTGCATGACTCATAGGATTTGACAGCGCATGTGCAAAATTCCAGCGTGACATCTTCCAGGGCGCGAATTTCGAGGGCTCCAGCAACGTCAAACCTTCCGATGAACGGTGCGCTTGCAAAATCATCAGCAACAACGGTCATCCAAAACATTTCTGGAGAAAACTTTGTCCAAAGCCTGCAACCTGGCTGGAAACTCTTGAGTTGATAATTGTCGCTCACTGCCATATCCCCACCTGTTTCAACAAAGTAATTACAGTAAATCCTCTTTTGATGATAGTGATTGTCCTGATGTGCCGGTGGCTAACCACTTGACTTTAATCCAACCACTTGCATATATTTTAGGCTGCCAGTAGATGTTGCCACCTTCACTAATAATCCTGATGAACGCACATCCTACGTGATTACTATCATGAGCGTGTTTCAACAAGTACTATCATGGTCTCACGGTGATGAAGCCATGACCAAAACAATGGCATCTTGCTGACAACAGGATCCCTTGCCTTGGATTCTTACACAACCCGGACACCTGACCTGGTGTTTGAAGCGGAGAGGCTTTTTCACTTGACTGACCTGAGGCCTACCTTGAACTTGACCGATGAAACCGATGAAACCTAAGCTTTTTTTACTCAGGATTTGGTTTTCAAGTGACCCTTTGTCAACACAAGATCAACAAAGATCATCTTTCAGGCATTTCAAGACATGGGCCCAACATGGCAATCTAGGCACAGCAAATGCAAGCGTGCATGTTGAAACCTCACCTGTTCATCTACCTCCAAAACGGATTGCAACCCCAAAAAGTCTCTAGATCGTTTATGATCGTTTCCTACAACCAGGCAATCCCAGCATTGGCCCGACATATGTTGTCCAACATGATCACAAGAAAGCAATCTAGGAACAACAGTTTATTGAAAATGCGCCAAAACCCCATATATATTCCAGCAATCGCCCAATCGCCCAACACTATCCATCATAGTCTGCCATGAGCCCAACAAAGAAATCTAGGCGCAGAAAAATCAGTGTGCCTAAGCCCATCTGAGCCGCGCATATCCCTACGTATCCTTGCAATGGCCCGCCCCGGTTCCGTGTGGTTGCATGCATGTAAATCCCCAATGGGTCTAACAGGGCAATCTAGGCAAAGTAAATTCAGTGTGCCCAAACGGTACCCCAATGGCCCAACACCATCCACCTTGAAGTGACCATCTTGAACTTGGTTTCACTTCCCCGTGACCCTTCGTCGACAAGATCAACAAAGATCATGTAAGAACATGAATCCCCTCTGGTGATACCCAGGGAGTCCTGGAAAAGAGAAACTAAATCGGCACGCGACGTTAGTCCTTCTCCCTTAACCTTTTTGTGTACAAAGCATCATCCAGCTCCAATCTCAAAAGTCCTTCCAAAGGTTGGTGCCCTTCACTACCAGAACCCTATTTGAAATTCTATTTTAAAGTCCTGGCACCCTTCACAGAACTGCTTCCCACCCAAGCTACTGCGAACGCAGCTTCATTCCTGGGTGCTCACGTTGCGCAATTACAGTACCAATTCTTGTTCACTTGTGTTGATCCATCCATTGTTGAGGCTACCTCCGCCCCGAAAAAATGATTCCTTGCCCTCAACATCCCCTTACGAATCAAAAGGGTAGCCTCCAACAAATTATATATCCATCTGTTTTCCCTACTAACTAGCATAATTAACTAACTAGGCACAGAAAGAGTAGTTGCGCCCAATTCCCACGGGATAAGGGGATGCTGCTGGTTTTGACCTCGGGCACCTTTGTTTCATGAGCGCCGTTAATTCCCAGCGGCATGACCTTTGACAAAGGCTTGGGGATTGATGGGTGAATTGTGGCTTTGGCGTGGCGATCTTTGTCCCCGCTGCCATAGCTGAGCTTAGGCACAGAAGCAGTTGTGCCTCCCATGGAAAAGTTGGTAATGACCAAAGGAACGTGTCGAATTCCCGAGGGATAAGGAACTCGTAAGGAACTCGTGGTTCTGCTGGGAATGTTCTGCTCGTCCAACACCATGATGACAACATTTCTTTTCCTCGTGATATGTACATGTCAACAAAGACCCCCCCAAAAAAAAGCAGCGATCAAACGTGTTTTCCTGGCCCAGTACCTGAACCAGGAAATTATACTAGTGTGGACCTCACAGAGTCAGTAGTACCCGGGCAAGCCGGGGGCGGAAGTTTCCAGAGTTAAGTCACTATAATCCAAAGACAACCGGTGCCTATAATATAAATCCGAAGCCAGCAAGTGCCAAGAGGTGATTTTGGGGCTGCGCTGACTTGCATCAAGTTGTTTTTTGTCACTTGTTTTGTCCCTTCTTGTTTTCTGTCCGATGTTTTTTGTTATGGTTACATTGTCTCATGATTTTTTCGGTCGCCCTGACCCCCCCCCCTCCCACGAAAAGGCGTAGAGATCACAAGGAAACAAAACGAGAAAAGGAGAAAAGTGAAGGAGAAAGCCGTGTGGCATCAGCCCACCTCCAGCAGCCTTGAGACAAAGGCAAGCACCTCAAGCAGCCCAAAGGAGTACCCCATCCAGGCAGACTCTTTACACAAAAGGAGAAATGCAAAGACATCAGAAAACACAGTCTCCAACCGACCTTTACACACCTCTCCTGCAAGTTCTCCCGGCTGAAGCTGGATCAGAACCCATGGTGCGTCACGATGGCTGTTCTTTTAATCAACAACTCTGAGTCACTTTTTGTTGAACATGTGCAATACAATGCAAGGGAATCAAATCACAAGTGTAAAAGGACACCATCACAAGCGAGAGACAAGTGGAGACAAGTGGGAGATAAGATGCAAGGCTCAAGCCCTGAGACAAGCCTTGCATCCTTCAGCATGCAGCATGCGGCCCAAGCATCTGTTTCAAAGATGGAGTGAGAACCTCCTCCAGGCAAACCTGTCTGGGGAAGAAATACTTTAACAAAAAACTTTCTTGGGCCCTAACCACTGTACACAAACTAGCGATATCCAGCATTTGGGCGATAAGGAAAGAAACCTTGGAGTCCCAGGAAAACGAACATGGCCACCAAAGGGGACGTGACTGACTATGTACTACTGGGATTGCGCAGGCAGGGCGACAGAACATTTGGATTTCAATAAGATGGGTCTCATGAATGATACCATGGTAAGTCATGAATCCTCATCGGAAATGAAAACTTATGAATCCTTCATTTCAAAGTCCATTTCGACTTCGCAAGGTATGAGGATCAAGAGATTTCTATCTTGGTCTAGATATCTATCTTTCAGTGGGCTGAATTGGACCAGGCCAAGGTCCTCCTTTATCTTGCATCCGCAATGAGCTCAGAAGGCAAACGGTCTTGAAAGATATGGCCGAACTCCTTGCTCTCACGGTGCCCGCGCCCTATGGAAGCAACGCCCTTCTTCAAGGAGCCAAGCCACGAAAGGAGAAACTCCTTGCTACGGGAGTCCAAACAAGACTTCCAAACAGAGGGCCTTCCCTGGTTTCATTTCGATCTGTTCTATGCCATGGGGTACCCGCAAACGCGGCCCCACGGGCACCAGATTGGTTCTTCGCTACTATATCCTTTTTTGGGTGAGCTCTACTGGTGTGCAGCTGTGGGGGTTCCCTGTAGTTTGGCAGGTTTTTTTCCCCTTCAAAAAAGGTCTTTTTCCCTGCCAGCGGACGTACATTCGTCTAGTTTTTGTTTTACTTCATGCCGGTGAGCAACAGTTCATAATGCTTCCAAACAGAAGATCGGCTCTGTGTATCTTCTCGCGCATTTTCCCCCCCCCCCCCCCCCCGAAAAGATGTAGATATCACTGTAAGATCACTGGATCACAGCAATGGAATGAGAGTTGCAACACCGTCGTAGAAAGCTACTGGAGCAGTTGCTACGGAGCGAAATGTCTCCAGCTGCTTGGACGCCCAACTCATCTGATCCGACGCCATCTGCTTGGCGATGGCTGAGATGTCCTCATTCACTGCTTTGGAAATGTGAAAATTGGCCGTTGGAAACTGAGCTTCTTCCTGCGAAACTTGGCCGTTGGAGAAAATGGTAGTGATGTGTTGGTGGAGCATCACTACCAACTTTGGAACATCAAAAGTCTGCAGTCGAAGAGCGTTGCTGTCTGCGATTTGGCCTCGGAGACACTCGTGGGTTGGCACAGCCCCTACGCCTTTGCACTATATACATGCTTCCCACATACAACGGGTTGACGCCGAATCCCAACACCTTTGGAACCCCCAAGACGTAGAAGTGACTTTTCCTGTGTATATATTGCTGCGTTTGCTACAAATATATATATATATATATTATATATACCTACTGAAGCTTTTACCTTCTTTTTTTAGGTTTGAAAACCAATTACCAGGTTATTTGGGTAATCTCAGAAATACCCGGTATTTCTAAAAAAACACGTGTTTTTTGTTGTTTCCCTATTAATTGATGATTTTGCTATGTTCTAACATGTTTTATTATGATTCTATCTTCTCCGTGATCAAGTCACATGCTCTTCAGTAGCGCATGGTTCAAGCATATGAGCAGGTTTAATTACCAATGATCTATGAATGATATTTATTGACAACATATCATCAAACTATTGATAACAATGTTTGCTCAGGTTAAACAACCCAACACATAGATGTATTATCAATGGTATTTCCAAAAAATGTCAATAGTACATTGCGGTCGCACACGAGGAAAATTAATTGAAATGCGCCACTTGCCCTACTTGCCCCATTTGCTAATCTTAGAACAATAACTGAAATGCGCCACTTGCCCCACTTGCCCCACTTGCCCGGCTGGGAAAATTAATTGAAATGCGCCACTTGCCTCACTTGCCCCACTTGCCTGCCCCGCTTGCCCCGCTTGCCCTACTTGCCCCACTTGTCGCGCTTGTCTTGTTACATGGCTCTGGCAAGTGGAGCAAGTGGGGCAAGTGGGCGAGTAGGGCAAGTGGGGCAAGTGGGGCAAGCGGGGCAAGCAGGAGTGGGATCAGGGATGCATGAATGCACGAGTGGTCCATTCATGCTTCATTTGTGCTGTCGCCGCATGCCGGGCGTAACTTAAATCAATCTGGAAAACTATGTTGCTGCTTCTTCGATAGATAGAATTTTCAAGATATGGACAGATTTAAATTCAGAAACTATTGCGGATCAAAAACAAATTCCTTGGCAACTTATTTGGTCGAATTCAGTTGTTCTTTCTTCACAAGCTTATTAGGCCCGCGCATATAGCAAAGGCCGCTCCAGTTTTCAAGTCCGTGGCCACAGTGGACAGTACATGCAGCTAGAAAAATATAGCCGCTTAAAGTATCAGACCCTGGCCCTCTTTAGGCATTATATGAAGCTGAGATAGCAACCATCAATTTAGTGATCAACACCCCACCTGCCTCCAGACTTTCAAACATTACTATATAGGCTATTTTAGCATAAGACAAAATATGGCCAGAATACAATACCACCATGATATATTACTGAATAGAAAAAATGATTTGAAATTGTCAGCATATGATGCTAGCACAAAAGTTTCAATAAGAGAATGTCATGATCTCATGATAGAATGATGCAGTAACACACCAGCAAAGTGACATATCAGTACAAAACATTTTTAATTTAAGAGCACAACAATTTTGTACATAACCGCATTTTTTTCATGAAATAAGGGAACAGAAAGGAAAACAAACATATGTTTCTTCAAACAAATCATTTTAAATATGTAAATATATATATATATGTCACTTTGAAATCGCTGTGAGATGCAATAATAGGATATTAGAATATTAGAGTGTTAGAATAGTACAACAGTGTTTCACAATACTGTAATATTTTCACATGTGTTAGCAACAGCTCTAGGACGACATGATGCACCGCACAGAAGCGCACCCTTTTCACTGCACAAACGAAACACTTGAGCCTCCAATGGCCCGAACGTCACCTGAGATCAAATGTGTCACCTGCGGGACAAAAGCAGGGCTGTGCACTGACACTGATCCCGGATTCGATCCCGCATGGCTTCAAGGGTAGCTTCAACGTCCCAGTGCGAATCGTATTCCACCACTCATCAGCCCTCATGCTCTTCGTCAGCACGTCGGAGAGCTGCAAATCGGTGGGAAGCCAGTGCAGGGGAGGACGACATGGTCGTTCAGGAGCTTCACGGGCATCAGATCCGTAACGTTTCTGCCATTGGTGGCGTGCTTCTGTCATCAAGCATTGCCGCAGTCCAGCCAGATCAATGGCCAGACGTTTTTCGCTTGGAGCCTTAGGGATGCCCTCCCTGTGCAAGTGGTCGTAGAGGCTGCGACAGTCGGTGATGCAGTGCAGCTCCACATACTGGCCGCACTCAGCCTCTGGGACCAACCTTCCATGCACAAAGGAGAGGTACAGGCTGCGCAGGTAAGAGGCGGTCTCAATGGCCTCACAACAAGCCATGGTTTCACCTGCGAAAGTTGACCTGCAAACTCTCTGACATCCACGGCTCTTCCAGTCGACCACACTGAACTTGCCCTCCTGGTTGTTCAAGCATCGTTTGTCCGCTACCAAAACCAAGGTGGCAATCTGTGAACCAACCTGGTGAGCACCAAGCCATTCAGGATCTTGGTTGTCCACGTTTCCCCAAGCTGCGTCATGGTAGGCCAAAAACACGGTGTCCGTCTCGTTCATCTTGCGGAGCACCAAGTCCTCGTCGGCGAACTTCACGGCCGCATCGACGATCTTGTTGGTCTCCTTCAGGTCGTCGAAGGAAGGATCATTTTGACGCCGTTGAGCTTGGGAAACTCTGAACTGGAGGTCTGGACGAGTCTGCTTAGCTAGCCAACTCAAGCTGCCAATGGCTGTCCTGTTTTCCTCCCTGGCATCGGCAGTCACCTCGTGCTTGGGCATGTTGATCTTGGAAACTCGGCCCTCTACATAGGCCTTCTGTGAAATCCGCACCTCGTCACTGGTGCACTTGTAGTCACAGCCCAAGAACTCAAAGGTGTTGTCTTGCCACTCATCGACAGGAAACTTCTTGTTCAGAGCCTCCTTGACCAAAGGGAGTAGTGTGGGCTCCGCCAAAAGCAGCATGTCATCGACATGGGTCAGGAGTAACCCCCGGGTCTTCCCAGTCGGCTCATCAATCAGCATGAAGGCACACGGGTCGATCACGTTCTGCTTGATGACCATCTTGCCCTCCGCGGTGTCGACAACGATGCCCTTGACGTCCTGAGCCAGTTTCATCCACCATAGCTTAGGTGAAGTGCTCAGTCCAAACACCCCCTTGATCACTTCAACCAACTGCCTCGGATCAAGAGAACGGATGCCTCGCTTCGGTTGGCAGAAGTAAAGCTGTCTCGGGGCTGGAACACCGTTGAGAAAGGCAGCCTTCACATCTCCGACAGAAGCCAGCCACCCACGGCAAAGTCCAAGTTGAAGAGCTAGCAGCACGCTATGGCGACCAGCTGTCGGGGCGTCCACTGCCATGTCTGTCTGCCCAAGGTCTGGATCATGTTGGCCTGCAATGCAAAGACGAGCTTTGGGCTTGCAAGGGATGGTTGGATCAACCTTCCGCTTCGCATGGTTCTTGTCCTTGTATGCAAAGCGAGCTCGGAGGATGCGCTGAGGGTCAACTTCCCGAAGCACTCGTTCACTCTCCTCCACGCTCAATGGCCGAACTGCTCCGTATTCGCTGTGCTCGGCCCATTGTTTATCCTCAGCAGCTTCAAACAATTTGCGTTCATCAGGGGGTATCAGTCCCCAGGGCATCTCCTTTTCAAGCTGCTTCTCTTGGGCTCGTGCTGAAGCACACCGCTTCATCATCATGGCCTCCTGGTTTTGAGGGGGATGAAGGCGAGCTCGCTTGATGGCCTCTGGGACATCGTCTAGTAGCTTTGCCCGTCTCACCGATGTTCTGATGAGGTTCTCCCTGTCAACGTCTCACCGATGCTCCAAGGCTCGGCGTTGGTTATCACGGGCTCGGCCACCATCCAACTCATAGTCGGCCTCCAGATCAGCAGGTCCACGTGGGTCCTTCCATGTCGACGTCAGACACGTTGCCAGGAGCCTCCGCATCATTCACTACCTCATAGGGCTCACCCTCCGTGGACTGGACTAACTGCTTGATCTCCCGCATGGCCATCTTCAATCGCAGCATCTCACTCACCTCCTCGTGCTCTGCCGCCCTGATATGCTCAAGAGCTGCTAGGAGGCAACGTCCTCCTCGAGCCAACCAATAATTCTGGTTCTCCCTGCCAATCACCACTGCAGGTCCCAACCACGATGCCATGGGTCGCTTGCTCTTGCCCTGCTTGGTCTCTCTATAGATGTAGGCGAGCTCCCCCACTTCCAAGCTGCGGGCTTCCACACGTGGCCTGTGTGCCACTGCTCTGCTAAGAGCTTCCTGGGACTGGCATTGGAAGAATGCTGCACGAGCTCCCATGCGAATGACGTGGGCTCGGCCGACCAAACTGTCGGGTGTCGCTGCAGCGAAGTTGGCGGCGAGGTTGTGCTCCCCATCGAAGATGTCGGTGGCGTGCCGGGGCTGTGAACCAAAGACCCACTGCCGAGGGCTGTATCCGCTCTTGTTGCGCAGTTGGTTCTTGGAGTCATTCACAGCCGCCACTGCCATGTCAAACTCGTCGTTCGTGATGAGGTGCTCATCCACCAACTTGGCCCAAATCAACTTCCAAGTCCCACCGTGGCGTTCTGCCACGGCATTCTGCCAATGGGCTTGTCCTGCAGCACAGCTGGAAAAGATGCTCCTCTGGTCCAGCAATGTCAAGAACTGATCCTTGAAAGCTGAGTCCAGGTCGGTGAGAACATGTTGTGGAGCACCCGCCCATTGGATCCACCCGGACACAAACACCTTGGCCATGTCTTCGGACTTGGTGCTTGGGAGTGGCAGAACGACTTGATAAGTGGAAGCCAGGTCGACCACGTTCAAACATGGCTTGTTCTTCTCATCGACCGTGTCAATCCACAACACATCCAGAGCCACTGCTTGGTTAAGATCAAGCTCTAGCAGTAGCGTGTGCTGAAACACTACAGATACGATGGGTAGCCACGCACAGTGCAGTTAGCGCATGGCTTGTTTTCACACGCAAGTGAAGGTAATTGGCCTAGGATCCTGTGCAGATACGGCAGCGGGCACATGAATGCGTGATGGACCAAGATGGGTGACTGCAGATTTTCACACTGGTATCATTTTCTTTTGGTTCATCACAGACTCTTCGCGAAGAATGACAACCGGATTCTGCAGCCAGTCCAGCAAGGTCCTCATCAAATTGCCATCTACTTTGGTAAGGCAATCTGCCCTTTGCAAAAAGGTTGGTACCCAATGTACCGTCTTCCTTGAAATCAGTTCTTGGATGCTTCGAACATTGACCAAACTTCTACGGTCTTCGATGTTCGGATTCTCAGCAGCAACACAATCATACAAACTCTTGCAATCAGTAACCAGCAATGTTTTCAACCGGTGTCCAACCTTGTGTGCTGGGATTCCAAACATGAGTTCGCCCAGTGCATAGCTGACATATGCCAGCCTGTCTGTAGCACTGTCTGCTGACACTGCTTCTGCTGCAAGTGTGCTCCTACAAACTCGCTTGGAACGTCCTGACTTCCAGTCTACAAGTGCCCCTACGCTGCCAACTTCTGAAACATTTGAAGGGGCAAGTAGCACCAGTTGTCCATGCTGGCTTGCTGATCCCTGTGCATTCGCCCATGAGGAATCGGAGTATGCTAAAATGACAGTGCTTGGATTCAAAGGCACTGGAAAAATGGTCAAACCTACATCTGATGTTGACTTCAAAAATTCCAGAGCTTTGTACAGATTCGCAAGATGTCCATAGGTGGTGTCGCTGCCATGATTCATCAAAGAAACTGTGCTTGCTACATCCAGCCTCGTCTGCGAAGAAAGCCACTGAAGACACCCAGTGATGCTGCGAAACTCAGGCCAGTCAGCGTTCATTAGTTTTTGGTCTTTGGAAACACCTTTTGGCAACTTACCAACCTGCATACTGTCTATGAAAGCCTTTTCGGTAACTTTCAAAACAAACTTTCCGTCCTCTTCGGCCAGAGTGATCTCCTTGCCCTTGTATGTGAACGATTTCCCCAGCTCGGCATGCTGATGGTTGCCCCACTTGAAGGAGCTCAGCAGGGTCTCAAAGGGAAAGTTGTCGTTGTAGGTCAAAAGGAAATCATCAACATGGCAAACCAAGATAGCACATGGATAAGGTGTGTTGTTCGGGTCCGGGAAGTAGAACAACATCTTATCCAAGGAGTGGATCTTGAAGCCCATGGAGGTCAACCTAGTCGTCACTTCCCTGCTCCAGGTCACTGGTGCATTGGATAACCCATACATGTTGCCAGTTATCTCATAGAGGCGAGAACGAAACACCTGAGCCAGTTCTATCAATGGATCGCGAGGTGCCCGAAGGAAAAGTTTTCCACTTCGCTCTGAAAGGTCTTGAACTCCCTGAAGAAATGCCGTCGCTGCATCTGCAATCCATAGTTTCCAGCTCATCATTGAATCGAAAGCCATCTGATTGACTCCGGAAACGAAAGTCACGAGCACCAAGAATTCTGAAACTCGATTCGGAGTCGGTGACTGTCGTGACAAGGATCGAAGGTCTGGATCCTGATTCCCTTGTGCCACGCTTCTGGCTTTTGCTGCCACTTCACCATTGCCCTTGTTCTTGTCCCGGTAGCATCCCCTTGAGGATATTATACTCTTCTTCAGCTCAGGGCTGCTCATGACTTCCTTCTCCTCATCTGGAGAAAGAGGGCGTAGACATCGCCACTATCGAGATGGGCCTTGGTCCTCAAAGCTACCGTCCCAGGAGGGATCAATCTCTGTGATGTCATCTTCGTGCAAGTTGAACACGAAGTGTGGTGAAGGAGCCTCGTGCCAAAGTTCAATGATGACATCGACCGGGTTGTCGAAGCATTGATCGACAAGTGTCTCATTGGTTTCCTCCTGTGCGATCATTGCTCCTGTTGTAGCATCGATGGTCCTCCTCCATCGTACTTTGCTCATTGGTGGCCCTGTGCTCAATGTTTGCTGTTGTTTGTCTGCTTTCAAGTCCAGGCGTGCCCAGCATTGTAAGCCATTGAGTGGCGTGCTGCCTGGCTTGTAGTTGTGTAGCTCATATGTTCTGCTGCTGTGTTTGCGTAATTGTGTTTTGTTTGTCTGCAAAGTAGGAAATGGACGTTTTGCTGGCAAAATGCCTGAATCCATTGGCTGTGCTGTTGGGGACTCTGGTTGTTCAACTGCTGCTGGTCAGGTTGGAAGCTGCTGTGCTTCCCTGTGCTTGTGCGCTGTGCTGCGCATGACTCCCGCCATGGAGTTCATTCTGTTCATCAATGTTCTGATATGGATCTGCTGTTGCTTGCTGTGGTTGTTCCAACGCAGGCGTCCCTGTTTGGATTGCTTGTGGTTCTGCCGTTGTTGCTGGCAGTGGCTGCTGTTGTTGTCCTTTCCTTGAAGGAGTGCGGGATCTTGTGATCCGGCGTGATGGGGTGAAAGGTGCTGCTGCAGGTGTTTGTGGTGCTGTGCCAAAGATATTTTGTGTGTTCTGGATTGTCTGTCGATATTGTATGTTAGTAGGTGAATGTGCAATTGGTGGTAGTAGTGGTGTTTGTGGTTGAGGTTGTGATGAAGGTTGAATGGATGTTGGTTGTTGAGATTGTGATTCTGTTTGTTGAACGACCGGTGGAGCCTCGGGAAAGTCTAAGTCCAATTCGACTTCCAAAGGCTCATCAACACCTGGCGGCTCAACTTCTGGTGGTAGTTGATGATCATCCACTTCATCGTTCCGGAGATTCTGGTCGGCCAAACGAAGTGACTTCACATCCTCCGGAGTTGGCACATACTGCTCATAGCCAAACACCTGACGAACTTGATTGTGTGCGACCTTCACCGTCTGTGAACCAGACTGCAGCCACAAAGATCTTCCATCAGGATCTGTTCCAAGATATCGGGCAATCCGATATCCACCACGTTTGCGATGGCTCCTTGTAGTCCATCGCCAATAAGCAAGCAATGACCCAGGTTCTGGGTCCAGAATGACCTCAGGGTTCGTCTTGCGAAGCAAAGCTCTCCTCAGTGCTGAAGATGCTGATGATTCAGCAATGGCCTTCATAGCTTCGCACCTCATCATAGCAGCCTGTTGCTGAGCTTCACTCTGAGTGGACCCAGCGATCAGACCCCGTGCATCGTTCAAGAAGTCCATTCCGATGCGAGGGATCTTTCCAAAAGCTGCGATGTAGGGAGGTCTGCCCGATGACCACGTAGCACTGTTCTTGGAGTAAATGCCAGAGATGATGGCACGGTCAAGTTCCTCGGCACTATCACAAGGGACCGAGTCCACGACCTTTTCGAGGATATGGATGGCGCAACGTTCCATTGTGCCGTTCGATGGTCCCAAGCTGATGGTGTGCTTCAGGAGCGATGAAATGGACATACACTCCTGCATTGTCCATGGCCTCGTGGAATGCAGCTTTGAAGCATCCATCATCGTCGCAGTTCAACTGCAGGGGATACCCAAAACTGCGAATCCAAGCCGCATAGAAGCCTTCGAGCACATCTTCAGGGCGTCGGGACTTCAGCCTGATGGCTGAATGCAGGTGTGTAGCCTCGCAAATGATGCCCAAGACCGGGTAATTCCTCGTTGCCAAGTCCCTCAGGTAGAACACATCGGCTTGCAAGTAGTCTGCGAATTGACCCAATGTCTGAGCACCAGATGAGCTAGCTGGATTTGGAGCTTTGGGGCCAGCAGCTCGTTGACATACATCACATTCCATGGCCTTGATGGCCTTGACAACCTGATCACTGTTGATGCCATTCAACGCGAGGAGCTTGATCATCTCAGCTGGTGCAAGGTGTCCCATGTTCTTGTGAATCCGTGCCACTGCGAACTTCACTGACCGATCGATTCCAGAGGCATTGGGAAACCGCACCTCATTGTGGAACTTCTCAGAGGGATCGTCAAACCGCTGAGAATGTTCATCTGCTAATTGGGCTTCGTCGCCAGTGATGCCGAACTCCTCATTGACCACATTCGGGTAGCCGAAAAAGAAGATGGCAATTTGCACTGCGCGAGGAAACCGTCGTCTTGGAAAGTGAATCTCACCCAGGTCCTCAGAGACCAACTCCAACTCCTCGGAGCCCACATACTTGATCACCGCACCACGATGTGTGTGTGTGGGGTAGTTGAAGATTCCCTGTAAACCAGGGGCTGCAATGCGACTTGAGCACGAGTGATTCGCCACGGCACAAGTCGTTGTAGATCCTGAAAAATGATGTCCTCTTCATGAATCAGCATGTTCTTCACAGCGCGCTGCATATCCATCAGCGCAATGTCCTGATTGACCAATCGATCCCATGCCTTCATATCATCCACAGGCATAGAGTATGCTGCGAAGACCTGCTTGGGTTGAAATCTGGAAGGGTTCAGCTCTTTGGCAACCGACTTGATGCCCTTCAGAATGGCCGTGACCAAGTCATAAGGGTAGTGCTGAGAAAGAGTCACTTCCTTCCCTTCCAGTGGTGTGCAAGCTGCACGTTCTTCTGGGGATAAGACCTTGGTGAGGTGCACGAGGAGCAAGGGGTTGTTCGAGGCAAACTTGAAGGCCTTGATAATGGGCTGCCCCTTGCTGTTCACTGCTCCATAGGCACCGCTGTCACACTTGACCACATAGCCACCTGTGATGCGCAACATCTCAGTCACGGAGTCCTCATCCCATATCTTGCTCGGAGCTGGATTCTCGAGCAAGTAGTACCGGCCCTGGCGTGC
>VSDK01028846.1:35362-65305 GCA_009767595.1 Symbiodinium kawagutii
GCTCTTCAAGCTCTTGAGGTCGATGAACGTAGTTGCAGTTATCCTGAACCTGGGGGACTGTTTGATCCCCAAAAGGGTGATCGGGGATCATATCAACCATCTGGCCTCGAAAACACGGTCTGGCCGTGGAAATTTGGAACCCGCATGAACACACGCAGGCAAAGCGTGAAAATCAGACATTGACACATTTGGAACAACAAGATGATTTTTGAAATTGTCTGAGTTCCTTTCATTGGCTTAGGGCCAAGGTTGAACAAACATTCATCAGAATTTTCTGCAAGTTTTACCTTGCGACAGTGTAAGCGGGCCCCTTCAGTGGCACATGTGCAAAGTGCCGGGTCCTTTGTACAGAAACACCTTACCTTGTAGCGTGATATTGGTGCACGAACGTGCTAGCGTCATCATGGCCTTGCAACTGCAAATAGCAACTGGCAAGCGCAAAACGCAAATAGCAATGGGCCTGAGCCTGTCGCAACTATGCGCTCTGCGCCGAGAAAGATTGAGTTGCTCTCACGAGAAGAAAAACTGTGGACGATCATACAACATCCAACCAGCCTTTCCCACACATATAGGTGTATGCAATATGTGTGTCTACAAATATGTTTTTAGATCTTGTTGTCCAATGTAAGGGAAAGGCTGGATATATATATATATATATTCCATAAAGAAATCTATATTTAAATATATATATATATGTACATAAACGTGTGTGTAACGTACTTGTATGCATTCATATACACACGTATCTGTTTATGGTTGCTTAGAGTCTTGAAGTATTATTTACAACGAATACAATTGAATTTGTGTTCACAATTGGTTGGCACAAGGAAACCAATTTGCAAACAGGCTATCCCATGAAGGGTTCGTTGGTTTTCAAAGAAAATTCTAGATTGAGAATTTCTTGGCCCGGTGTCAAACGGTCTCTGGTCGACGCATGCTTTTCCAGCGGGCTCAGGCCCATGGCAATGGATATGCCAAGGGTTCTTTCAACAAAACACAGACACAGCCACAGCTTGCGTGTTCAGATGTCGATGTGTGATGCTCCGAACATGTAGGTAGCCTTAGGGACTGACTGGGTTGTTTAACTGTATCAAGGTGAGCGCATGCAGAGATAAGTGCACTATATTCATTTGCTTGGTATTTTTACCCAACTCGAGGGGCGCGATTTGCCATGCAATTTTGGTGGCTCTGCCTGTTCATCCAGGCCTTTCTTTCCAACCGGCGGGGGGGTGGGAAACAAGTTGGTGCGAAGGTTTCCCATACATTAAGCACAAGTCTATTTCACAATGTTTTATGGAGTCAATTCCTGAATGTTTCATGTTGAATCCCTATGAAGGAAAACAATGGTTGCCTGCAAGGCAACAACGGTGGCTACCCTGCGAGAGCTCTCTGCTGGCATGGTGCGCCTGGCTTTTTATTTGGAAACGGATACAAACTAGATTGTTTGTTGACCAAACTTAGTCAACATTATAGCAATGACTATCAACATGTTCATGCTCATACTCAGCTTGTGAAAACCAAGTCTCACCCTTCAGTTCCATTTCCCAAGAAAAGCAAACCTTAGCCTTTCAGTTCCATTGCCCAAACTCTTTTTTTTCTCACTCTCTCTCTCTCTCTATCTCTTCGTTTCCATCCTGCAGGCCCCTTTCCCAATCACACATGTGTCCATTTTCGCAGACCACGTGTCTCTCTCCATCACCATCTGCCAGGCTCAATTCTACGTTCAAGGTGCTATCCCGCCTCAGCCGTGCACGGGCTGGTGCATGCATGCAGGGTGCGTGCTTTGCGGGTGGGTATGTTGCTGAATTGGATTGGAATCTGTCGCAAACATCTTCGAAAACATATCGATGTGTGTGTGCATAAGTATACAATCACTGGCAGACATTTTGGATCAGCATCCAGTGTCTGAACTCGTAGCTAGCTACCATGTCGGGTGGTGGTGATTCGCGGACTGAAGCCTCGTATTTTGTGGAAGCTTTCCAAGCTACCCCTAAAATGAAAGAAGTGCCTCGGATTGAAATAGGCATGGACACTAGTTCATACCAGTGGCTATTCTAGCTCCGTGTTTTCAATTTACAGCCACACACACTTGGTCTTTATGTTTTCCCTGCTCAGGTCGGCCTCACTTTGCTGGTGAATCACTCCGGGAAGCTGTTTACGCGTCAGAAGTGCACAATCAAGGACGTGATTGCCAATCAGGAGGCTTGGTAGTTAGTGGTAGTCCATCGACCAAATCTACATATGTAATGTTGGTTTCGTGTTAAAACTATGTTGGATGGTCCCCATTGAAACAATAATTGATCAAGGGTTGACATCAAATGCTGGTAGGTGATTCTTGCGGTCATCAAGGGCGCCCGTGGAAAGCCACGAGTTTCTGCATATACTCTCCAGAGTGCGATCTTGCAATTCTTTACAATGGAAAAGCTTTTCCCTCAAGGAATATTTGCAGATGTGCCCAGTGTTCAGGATTGGGCTCTGAAATATGGGGTTGCTATGAAGAAGCTTGTTGCCCTGCTGATACTTATTTCCATAGCTTTCATGCTTTACCTCGGAAAAATTGGATGGGCATTCCGAAAGTTTCTTATTGTGACTATGACTATGAATACATCAGCTTATCAGCTTTTACATGTGTGGATTTGCTGGTTGCTATCAATCTCAACCAAATCGGAAATTCATGGAAATTCAATGCATTTTAGTGGGGAACAAACACCCCATCAACTGATTGGGCTTACCATCTACTGATTTTCTTAGCTGTCATTGTGGGCAACCAATACACTTGGAATGGCTCAGGTTTCGCGCCTGCGACGCTTGATGCGTAGAGCCCCTTCTTCAAAGTATGAACGAGCCCGCTTACCGAAATCAAAGTATGACAAGCTCGTGCTTTGGGGTGGTCTTCGAAAGCGGATGATGATCATGCCTCTTCTGACGATGAAGATGATGATGATGACTCCTAGTTGAAATCATCAACAAGTTTGCCCTATGGTCTAGGACCTATATGGAGATGCGCCCACATACACACACACGCACATATTTTTGGTATGAAAGAAAGTACATAGTGTACATATACATGATGATTTTTTTGCACATGATTGTGATTTGTATTTCGTGTGAAATCTCCCCAGCTGAAACAATGGCTTGTTGGGTCTGCCCAGGAAAGTGCCAGCAAGTCGAAAAGCTCAAGCTTGGCTGACCCGACGGACGTGGAAGAACTGTCGTTGAGCCCCACCCTGTCAGTGGTTTCGGACTGGAGTGATCTTGATAGCAATGTGTCGACAGTGCCCCCCACTCCGGCTAGTGAAAAGTTGGCACGGATCATCGCACAGCTTCGGGGTTACAAAGAGCATGATGTTGAACCAAAGACTTCGAAGACTTGTGATGAAACGAAGGGCCCCATTAAGGTTGACTCGAGTGATGAGGAAAAACCACGTCCCACACCATCTCAGCGTCTTAAGACCTACTTGAATGCAAAGAAGGCTGAGAAGAAAGCTGCTCCCGAGCATGCTAATCCTCATGTTCTTCCTGACCATGCCCCTTGCTTTGCGTTTAACTATGTATGCTTTAGATGTTGGAGCTGTGGCACTGATGCTATTTACAATATGGAAAAGTTCAGGTAATTTCATATTTGCACATGATCAGAATCATAGGCTAACAGATTTTCATGGGTGTAAGAATTTGTTGTTAGCGATGTTTGCATAGATGACAAGCATCAGAATCGGACAAGCTATCGATGGTTATGCATGAATAGGCAACTTTGGCATATGGGGAAACTGTCTATAGGCCTTGGGTTCTGCCTTTGGTTTTATAGGCGCTGGTCGTAAATTCCTCTAAGGTAGTGAAAACGATGAGCTCTTTGACTGGCGGTCCATCACCTGAGCCCTTTGCCCTCAAGTCCCAATACATCCCTGAGATCTGCCCACCTGATGCAGCTGCAGTGGATGGCAATGAGGAAGGAGGCAAAGGCAAGGAGCCTGTGAGCCGGAAGCGTAAAACGTCAAAAGGGATCGGGTTGAGACCTGATGGACTGCCATGGAATTATGCCACTATCCGTAGAGAGTTCATCATCAAACTGGCCAGGGTATGAAGTACAAAGATGCTGCTGCTAAATGGCAGACTAGCGATGAGAAACGTATTTATTTGAAAGACGTACCGCTCAAAGAGTTGAAGGGTCGAAAATTCTGTGGTAAAGATGTCACTACTCATCCTTGGGCTGACTAGCCCCATGGATGTTCACATGTGGTATCTTTGTGGTTTCCACTTGACCATGGGCAGGGGGATGCCTGTGCAAAAGCAGGGTCAAAAAGTAATGAGTTCAACAACCTGCAGCTGCTACGTCACAATGGCTATTTCATTTCGTAGACCTTGCATCATAACAACCGATGAACTATCCATGATGCTGTAACCTGAGTTCTTGCCTGCCTCATTCTTATCATGCATGTTTGCAGTGGATGTAAGATTTTAGTCTTGATCCAGTGATTTTCTCCAACCGCCCGCCCTCGTTCTGCAATGGTGGTCTTTGATCTTTTGAAGTGCCGAATGCCGGCCATACTTATCCTTCTGGTCCTTTTGGTACGTTGGAATGATCAGCTTCCGACCAGGGTTGACCTTCAGCTTGATTTTAGAATTGCTTTTAGATCAAACTTGATTTGGCATCTTGAATGGCAATATTATGTGTCACCCTTTGTTTTGGACACCCCTGGATTCCATCTGACTAAGGACCGTGACTTCGTCGAGGTGTTCTCTGGCCAAGGGGCGGTATCCACTGCTATGCGGGAGGTACCCTGGTTGATGTCATACTTGGGAGTTGGTATGCTGCCTCCACCTGTGATTCGCTGTCGCCTCTGACACCACTATCACCCTCGACAACACCATGCGTGATAAGAACTAAAGGTTTGAGTGACTGGAACAGAAGCCCTAAGAAACGCTGCCATGGCCTCGATGTCCAAGGCCGGCTTCTTTGGCACTTCGATCGACCTATGCGTGGACCAATGCTTTGATTTAACACGGCCTGCGGCCCTGGGGTGCCATGGTTGAAATGATGAGTGTGGATGTTCATGGAAAGTGTCTGGGATAAAGATCAACATTTATAAGCTCATTGAATGAGGAGTTAATTGGTGGTGATTTGACAAGTACTTCGCAATGATTGCAAAGTATTTGCCTTGCTCCATCCATGTACACGCGCCCATCTGAGGCTTGTGCTCAA
Organism: Symbiodinium kawagutii; assembly: GCA_009767595.1. Lineage (NCBI taxonomy): Eukaryota > Dinophyceae > Suessiales > Symbiodiniaceae > Symbiodinium > Symbiodinium kawagutii. The sequence continues at coordinate 40,563 of VSDK01028846.1, forward strand.
CGAAATACTCCGTTGCAAACCTGGCGCTGTTGTGGTGTTGGCGCCCGATTGCCGGAGCTTATCTTGCATGCAACTAGGCATTGATTACGTTCCAAAACAAAGCTCAAATGTAAGTGTAAACAAAAATCTCCGGATCAAGCAGACTCCATTGTTGAGACGCGTTCCCCTCATGTAAATTTACATAGCTGTCAAAAAAAAGGTATGTTGAGATCTGTTCATGGTAGTTGTTTGAGCCAATTCCTCAACATCGATCCACATACCTGCTTGAGGTCACGATTCACGAGTGGACGCGATCCCATGTTCCCTCTTGGCAATCGCGGATATGCTTTCGTACGAGTGGGAAACATATTGTCCGGGAGGACAGTTCTCATGGCGCTGCTGGCTACATGGTGCGGTGTACGCTGGGTGTTGGAGCAACCAGAGGGATCCTTCCTGCCCCAACTTCCACGCTACCAGTTGTTGTTCAAGCTTGTCAAGGCCCTTTGCATCCATTACCACATGTGTTGTTCTAACCTTTCGAAATAATGAGTTGGTAAAATGTTACAACAACATGTCGATGTTTTCACAACCCTGTGTTGGGTTCCCCTGGCTACTGGTAGGTGTATGCTACTGGTATGTATATGGGCAAGTTCGGCTCTGGATCTCCGAAGCGGCACAAGTTGTTCTCCAATTGTCCTCGCCTGCTTGAACTAATTTCAGACAGGGCAGGGTACATGTCTCGGGAGGAACAATCAAAACTAGAGACGCAGCTGGTGACTAAATATGTAGACAAGCGTGGCCAGCAACGATGTGTTGGCCGGAAAGATGCATTAAAGGAATCAGCGTATCTTATCTTAAATTGGTTTGATCACTTTTTGTGTTTTGAAATTTGACTGATAAATCGTTGGCCACTGGTGTTTGCTAATGTTCCTTCAGAATGCTTCACTACATCACTGCACATGGGCCCACACGGATCCATTTGAGGCATTACCCACCTGCGTTTGGACGGTTCATGGCAGAGCTGGCGTTCCAATTGCGGGATGCAGCTTGAATTAACACTCACGGATGTGCTGATGTGTTATTGATGTGTTGTGTCTGTATGACTATTTGCAGCATCATTTGCGTGTGTTTATATTTCTTGTGTGTATATGTGCATCCAGTATTGAAAAATATATGTGTGTATGTATGTACAGCAGTGTTTGAATCTGTAGGCTTCTGCCTCTGCTCCCACAGGGTTTTGGCACATGTGCTTGTCAAAGATGATTGATCTCTAAACAGAATCAATGAACTTTTCGATGATACACCAAAACCCATCAACATTGGCTAAGCAAATGGTGAAAGGATAAATTCCAAAAGATGATATATCTTCACATGTTGAATTACCTTGGAATAATGTCGTTGATAACCATGCGCCCGATGATGAGCTGGCCTGAGGAACCTCTTCCAAAGGCGATGGACGTGGACACCACCATTCCTTCCGACCTCACTGACTTGGAGCTCTTCAAGAGATTCTGCTTGCCGATTCATGACCGATGGGATGATGAGACTTGGCGATTGAACTCTGAGGTTTTTAAATAGACATGATCATCTCACACAGTGATACGCACACAGGGGTACGCTATGTGCAAATCGATTTCCTCGCGTTGTTGTTTGGGCATGAGAGACATTGCCGCTAAGAAATCAGAATGTAAAGCTTGTTCACTAAGATGCTAAAAAAAATACAGCCTTTGAATTTGTCACACTTAAAGTTGGGTTCCCCGACGGAAACCACTGTCCAAATGGCACACCGCCTAGGCAGAGCTGTGGGAAGCGATTCGGTATTTCGCCAAAGCAAAGCACATGACAGTGCCGCCAGGTTGGGAGCCTTGGCGTTATATTAGGAAATGATGATCATGTCCTCTGGCTGCTCGTACCCGGGCTATAAAAGATTGGCTTCTGAGTATGATTCGCTTCTTGATCCTAATGATGGCTCATTAACAACAAATAACACTGCACATTAATTTATGTGGGTGTGATTAATCTATCTATATATATATATATATGCACCTGTATACTTGTGTTTACTTACATAAACATCATTGGCCTTTGAATGCTGATATCCTGAAGACAAGTAGATAGATTTCTTCAAAAATGTTTAACATTATAGATTTTTATTTTTTGAAAACACATTTCAAAGATGGTCCATAGAACTGTCAACAGAGTACCATTTGATAATAGTGATGTACTGCTCTGTCTTCATGGCCCCATATTATCAAACATGTTTACTTTCTCTTTCGCGTATCCAAGGATGATCTTCTCTATGAGCTGGATCTTCGGCCACGGAGAGATTAAGCATCCGTGGCTTCTTTTGGGGTTTCAGCGATGGCAACAAGAGTCATCGCAACAGCGCTAGCAAATGGTGCTGTGATTGTAAACAGTAACAGTCAACACGGCTTTCTACTGGGTTTGGTCTTCCTCACCACCAGGACACCAGCGTTTTCGCGTGATGATTGGAACAAGAACTATTTTTCATTTTCATGTTCACATGTATACTTTCATGAATGTGAAAATGGGTTTCATGGATGATGGTGTGAAAACGGTGGTGTGGTAATGGCCAGGGGAGCTGAGATTTGATCAAAACCTGTTGCGTGAAAATGTGTGCTATTGGCCGTGGAAAACGGCTGAATGGCCATGGAATCCCGTGAAAAACGTGAATTTCAAAATGTGCACGAAAACACGAAAACACGAAAACCACGAAAATAACAGACTTGATACTTTCACTTTGTCAGGAAAGAATGTTTAAAGGCTTGTTGAAACTGATCTTATGAGAAATCGTTGCAGGCATTTGTGATCGAAGTTTTCCTTTTAGTTCGCTGTGATGGCGCCTAAGAAACGCCTAGCAACGGTTCAATCTGAACTCCAGAAGCAACAACGGCTTGCTGAAGCGACGGGTGCACCAGCAGCCGCATCGACTGCGCCAGCAGCCGCATCCACCGCACCAGCAGCTGCGCCCCCAGCGGAGCGCTTGCGTACCAAGAGTGCATCCAAAGATGCCTTTGTGACCCCTGAGAAGCCTACCTCGCCACCTGAGAAGGCATCACCTCCGAAACCTTCTTGGAACAACTTTGAGGCAATCATGAAGCATTACCAGCTCTCCGAGGAGGACACAAAAGCTGTGCTGCTTAATGTTGTGGGACCGGACACCAATGCTGCCAAATGGTGGAACAAGTATAGGATGGAAGAAAGAAAGGAGTCTTACCATGCTCACCTCAACATCCCAAAGGAAGTTGGAAAGTTTGCGTGTCTGAACGCCAAAGAAGAGCCCCGCTTGGAACGTCCTGACAACCAGCTTGGTGACAAAACAGTCAACCCTTCAGAGACTGAGGCTGACACAGAATTTGATCCAGGAATGGAAGATCTAGAGGAAGAGCTAGGTGAGTCGGACCCTTTGGTTGACCCGTCCCAAATGGAAACTTGCCCCTTGAACGATGGCGATGAAGATGATGAGGTCTTTGGTGGTGTGGCCGCTACCCATGGTGGTGGTAGTGATGATCAAGATTCCCCTCAGGGAGGCGCTGCTGTCGCTAGTGCTGAAGTGGCTGAGATGGTTGCTGTAGCTCCTGAGCAACCTGAACCTACCCTGGAACCTGTGGCCCCCACTAGTCCTGATGATGCTGCTCGTGCCCATGCCACTGCAGAGTTGCAGAAGCTAAGCGATGATGAAGTTGCCCGTCAACTGCTGAGGGTCCCCGCTCCAGGTCGTGTTCGCCAAGGTCGCCAGGTAGTCCAAGCGGTTCGAATCGATTCCTCAGAGAAGAAAGCTGATAAACCAGTTGGAGTTGATCCCGAAGTCAAACGATTGAAGTCACTCTCGTTTCTTTTGCTGTGCTTAGTTCTTTTTGGTGAACCCTTTCTTTGGTGTTGTTTCCATACTTAAGATTCTTGACATGAACGTCCGTTGCCTAGGTCTTGCAGTACTCTTCGACTTGGCCAAGAACACCTATCTCGTCAGGCTTCTACCAATGATCTGGGTCGAAAGCTGGTTGGCTCCAAAGATCCTAAGGCTAGTGACTTCCATGATGATGAGTTTCTTGAAACGATTTATTTGCAAAGAAAACACTTTTCATGCGCAATGTGTCTTTTGTAAAAGTGAATATGTCTCCATTAACTGCATGCTGTTGTTAAGGTTGGGCCCATCTGCATCGGAAGCCGCTGCAAATGCTGACTGGGACAAGATGGAAGGGTTTGTCAAGTCATTGTCAAACATTCAGCATGTTCTGAAAGACCCCGCTATGCGCAATGTGGTTGGTGCATTGGCTCCTGGCTTGTTATCTATGTTCCCTGAAGAGCTTGGTGCGGGTAGCGCTGTGCCTGACCCTGTGAAAGATGCGAGGGATGGTCTGCCATCTGCGTCCAAGCCGGGTGTGACTGGGAATGATCGACCAAGTGCCATCGTCCCTAAGGCTGCATCCCGGCGGGTTTCTTTTGCTTCAGGTGGAAAGGCTTCAGGTGGTGCTGGGTCCAATGCTGATTCAAAAGCTGTGGCTGGTGGTGATGCTGATGCCAAGAACCCCCTGCTGAACCTCCAGCTGATGGACCTGGTGATGGTGCTGCTGATGGAATCAATTCAAGCACCCATCGTGCAGCGCATGCGCGGCTTTCCCGTCGCATGGAGAAGTTGGATCCTGCAGCATTCCCTAACATGGCCAAGTTGTGGGCTGGGGGTCGCAAAGATTCTAGTCAATGCTTTGGTATGTTTAAAACATGTTTTTCTTTCAAATCACATAAATCACCGTGCCATGTTTTGTATTTCCTTCCCATTTCTCACTGACTTTATGGAAAGTTGCACTTTCTTCAGGAAAAGCAAGACCTCTTGAAACAGTTTGTCATGTGCGGTGAGAACATGAAGGCAATCGAAACCAGCCTCCAGATCCAAAGGGAACAGTCAGGAGAGCTTCGTCGCAACAAAGAGCTCTTGACTATCGCCCAGATGAAAGGGAAAGGTTTCTCTCAGTAGCTGGGTTCAACAATGTTCCAATGTTTTGACCATTTCAGGGACAATTTAAAGTGTTTGGTGTTATATGTTTTGTTTTGTTTTTCAAACCAGCCCCATTTTCGATTTCAGGTGCAAGATTGACACCATCATCAGTCGTCACACACCACACCCGGATCCCGACTGCCCGGAAGATCCTAGCAGTGTGCGTTTTTGGTGTACGATGGGAGGATCTTTCAGTGAGGCTGAGATGACGCGAGTCACCGCCACGGCCACTGCTGACATTGCATCTTCCGCTGAAGGGCTTTCGTCGCTGGTTGGTGCCGATCCTACGTTGGGTGATGGTTCAAGGTGTGCTAATGGCCCTTCTTTGAAGTCATTGGTGGATCTAAGTGATGCTGGTACTCCTGGTGATGCTGCCCCCAAGGCAAAATCGAAAGCCAAGGCAAAGGCTAAAGCTAAGGCAGTAGCCCAGCAACAGCCCAAGACCCCAGCTGAACAACGCACCGCTATCAGTGCTCTAGTTTCTGCTAGCATGCATTTTCTATTTTGTAGTCCTTGACATAATTGGTCAGCCCGATGGTTGCTATAAGACCCGCTCTTTTTTGACCCAAAACGTAATGTGCTAATGCTTGCTTTGATTGTCCAAGGAAACCAGCTCAAGAAGGAGTTCTCACAGGTTGTGACTGTCGGGAGTGAGTTGCCACAGGATCATCCGCTCCATCCTAAAATGGTTCAGAAGAAGGATGATCTGGAACGTCGGATGAACCGGTTTTTTGGCTAAGCATCTAGTAGTTGGGAAAGGAAACTAAGCCATTCCAAATATTGTTTGAACACTTCGTGCTTGTTGATGATCAATTCAAACATTGCTGTGTGCGTCGCAAGGCTGAAGGATATCAGCGATGATGACATGGAGGACTTTGTGGCGGAGTGCGTCGAAGCCGTATCTTGTCATATCACCCCCATTGATATGTCCATTTATTTACCAAGCTAAGTTCTAATGACCAACATATTGAAAGCGATGTTTTGATTAAGAACCAAACCGTGGCCTCGCCCAGGTAAAGACTGCGAGGATGATCCGAGCTCAGGCTCGCGCAATCTGCCTGGAGTTGAAGAAGGACTTGTGAGCTTGGCCTGAGTGCGCAAAGCGAACCCTTTTGGCCCATGGGTTGACTCAATGAGTCATGTTGGGATTTTGATGTAGGGCAGGTAAATGTCACATAGAGGGTTCGAAACCGATGTCTGGAGCATTGCCAGAACATTACAAACGAAATGACAGGAAACCATGATATCTATTTCAATTCAATCTATGTTCACATAGTCCAACTTTGTATGGGTTTCCTTTTCTGGTACGGACACCTGGTGGCATGAATCCTGCGTTTAGACCTCGATGGCTGGATAGAATTTCAGCTACACCAATCCTGGGATTTCAACTTACACATGACATTGTGTATGAAAGCGCTGACAAGCTGTTGGTCCGACATGGGAAAAAACGCTATATAGCTCTAGCAGCATCAGTGACCACCCAGCTCATATTGAAGTACATATATAGGCCATCAACCTTTACCCCCACGCAGGTGATTCACTCAGAAGCCGATCTGATCATCTTTTGCGAGAACGTCTTGATCAAGCGTTCTTTGGACTCATTTAAGGCATGCATATATGTCCAAGACCTGATCCCTAGCCCTGGATGTGCGCAATGTCGAATGTTAGTTTGGGGGTTGGCGTCTGAGGCTGGCATTTGGGATTGGCGCAGGCCATTCCAGCGTCAAACATGCTGGCGATGTCGCTGCAGTGTATGATTCTGATCTTATTTCGACCCTTGTTCTGCAATTTTATGTTTTGGAATCCAATTGAATGTCTGGTTTTCTGCTCCGGGTTTGTGAGTGGGTGCAGGTGTGTGTGTGTGAGAGAGAGCACAACCCGTGCCAAGGGATAATTAATTTCAGTCATTGCAGGGGGATGGAGAGGACATATGAGGCTCCATCCAACGAAGCTCCTCATATGATCCTAGGATATCATCAGGGACGCCTGATGACGTACCTGCCATTCGGAATTCTCAATCAAGTGGCAATCACAAGCTGTTCTAATCCCTTGTTTCTGCGAAGTCAATTGCTGAAGCTGTCCACTGCACTGTCGAAGCCGTTCACCGCACTGCTGAAGCTGTTTAACGAACCAGGGAATACCCATCATCCTCTCACAACCACCATCATCCTCTCACCGCCAATTTGGCTTTCGTGTCTATCAAGGCACATCCGATGGGTCTTATCGATTACAATACTGGTAGCATGTGACCCATTCGGTCTTTCAAGTGTGTATTCAGGCCGAGATTCCGTCATGGTCCGGTCGTGATCTGGGGTCTTACCCCGGCGAAGGCTTAGTCTCAACTGATCAGTCTACGGACTTGTGTACCATGATTACCTGACCAGCAGGCCAACTGGAGTGAGTCCTACATTGGATTTTAATAGGCTTTGTGGAATTGATTTTCGAACTCAACGACCACTTGGTCGCCTTCTCAATGATTCATGAATCCCATGGAACTGATCTATTGAATCATTCTGGGACAACGTCCCGCTGATTGCCTTTAAGGCCAGTTTTGACATGCACCAGTACCGGCGAAACTCTGTGTATTTCTGCAGCGAGGTTCTGCTTTAGCTTTGGAACTTGCACCATGGATTACCCGGATGTCACCATGGATTTGAACTATGGATTTCACCACTGATGATTTTTATCAATCCAATACAGATGCACTCTTCTGGCATCTTTTCCATTTTCTTTTTGTATCAAGTCTCACTTTTTTCTCTCAGAGCCACACAATCGCAGATTCTTATGATCTGATGTCATTTCTCTGTTTTCAACCGAATATTGACCAGACGCTCTTGAGCCATGTCGTACAATATCTACTTTGTTGCGGGCAATCTTGACGTTGCTGCGACCAAAGCGCCTCCTGCCAAAACAGTGGCAAAAGTGACAACACCGCAGGTGCAGACTCCCCAAGTGCCCCCCTCAGCCCCATTGGCGTTGATGGATACACCATTGGTACATACAACTGGTTCTGGTCGCATCCAAGAGATTCCGACACCTCCGACAGTCCCAGACCCTGTTCCAAGAAGAGAAGCAACGAGGCGCAGTCCATCCACTCGATCAGTCAAAAGAAAACATGCTGAGCCATCTGGTTCAGCAAAGGATTTGCCTCAGGCGGCAGCTATGGCCCCACCGCCCGTACCAACCAAGGTCTCCAAAAGATCTCCGCTACCAAGACGTAGTCATTCTCAGGCCAGATCAGATGGGGGAACTCCACAGGTCCCGGACAATCGTCCAGCTTTGGTTAGATCTGTCAGCAGAGCCCGCAGTAGCAGGTCCACAAGTGCACCGCTGCCCAGGATACGCTCCCGCAGCGACCCATCTCAGCCTATCACTCAACAAGCTGTGGACAGATCACCCACCAGGTATGGACTTTCGGCGTTGCCGAAACGAGATGAAGGAGCTCCGCCAGGAATTTGGTCCAACACACCTCCACCAGCCCCGGCTGGCGGTTCAACTGCAGATCCTGGTATTCCAGCTTGGGCTTTTCCAGATTCGTCGCCTCCATTCAATGCCTTTGGAACGACAGTGAACCAAGCCAGTTTGAGAGCCAAGATCAAGCAAGCAGAACAACCGACATATCCGTTGGACTCGGATTTCATCAAATATTTGTGCCGAATCTTGGACAATTGTAGTATTCAACCTGGAGACATTGAATCTATTCAGACTATTGTGCACGATCCAGCCCATCTTGGCCAGTCCGGATCAGTTGAATGCTATTACATTTTGAAGCTTCCCAAGGTTTTGAATCAAAGAAGAGGTCGAGATCCCAATTTCAGACCACCTGATCCTCGCCGTCGGAACCAGGCTTTAGGACTCAGTGAGATTCAACACGTAAACCTAACTCACTCAACCACGATTGCTGGACTTGAAGGCATATTACGGCAAGGAGCAATTGCTCCGAGCCGCCACAATATCGATACGTCGCAAAGTTTCTTTGCGTTGGGCTTCAAGCATAGCAACTGGGCAGATCATGACAGGCCGGAGTTAGCAAGAATAGCAGCCGGCTCCTGGCGAGCAGACAAGAACAAGTGTCAGATCTTGGTGGCTGCACTAGGATGGGGGACTGCAGAGGCGTTCAATGAGGGCGGAGAGTGGCGTGGTACCCAGCTTACTCAGAACGGAGGAATAGTGCACCATCGCAGGGCGAAACTCTGGATTTGTCATGAACAGAGTCACATGGTGCAAGGATTGATCTTTAGATCAGATGCAACTGATCCATTGCTGCCAGCACTATGAGAGCAGCCTTTGTACCATAGATATTCCTTGGCAGGTGTTCAAGTGCGACCGGAAAAGGATTCCAGTATTTCGACACAGCATGCACCACAGTCCGAAGTCACTCCGAATGTCGACAGCAATCACCTTTCAGTGATGGTATTGACGGGACTTCTATAGCTTGATTGTGCCTTTGTTGCTTGATTGTGCCTTGTATTGCTTGATAGTGCCCCTTATTGCTTGATTGTGCATTCTATTGCTTGATAGTGCTCTCAATTGCTTGATAGTGCATTCAATTGCTTGATCACAGATCGCAGGTTTTTCCATGAAGGACTACCGACCTTCTCATTGATTTTTCTCACCTTCCTTTTCATGACTTTTATGTTATTCATGTGATGGGATCAAGGTTGCAGCTTTTTCTCATCTTGCGCCCCTCTTTGATCATGGATTCGCCCCCGGTCCAACAATTGCTTCAGAATGTGATCATGGCCATGCAGATTCTGTTGCAAACATTACAACAGATTCCACCAGTGTATCTGATGCCACACGCAGACTCATTGAGAGACTTTGCTGGATTCCAGATGTTTCAGACGGGTGAACAAGAGACGCTAGCCAGTTCCTCACCACCACTGTCACCAGGGGAACCAGGTCCATCACACCCTGAACTCGAATTCCCGTGGACACCGGTGCCACTCCCAAGAAGAGACACCGAGGTCAACAGCTTCCCTTGGCCTTTCAATCCTCCGCATCAGGTTCCAACCATCCGGCTCCCCCGACGGATCATGACTCACAGGAAGATCATCAAGAAGACGAAGTTCCAGACCCTTTGCCCTCTCCAGAGGTATTAGATGCATCAGAGGAACCACCCCCTCAGGCTGAAACCATCAGTCAATTCTCCCCCACTCCCCGTCGACCCAACCCCCGTGCTCCCTTGGATGATCAACCGGCACCGGAAGTTCCAGAAGGATCACCACCTGATCAGGTCTTGGATGCAACTACCATGATGAATCCGGCTCAAGCGACTTTGAAAGGCAAGTCTCTCAGTGGTTATTCAGATCCTACGGTCAAGAAGTTCATTGCCACCTTTCCCACGGAGATTCAGCAAGCCAGCATCAAACTTCACGAGACGTTACTTCAAACCAAGTTCACCAAGGATCAATTAGTTCAGGCAGCCAAGAAGTATGGAGTGAAACATGATCTCGTCACGAAGATGGTTCCTAAGACTTTGACTCAGTTGATCGCCCTTGGTGCCGCGTTGACTTCCTGACTCTGTGAGTGTGGCAAACAGAATGATCTTCCAACATCGCTCGTGTTCAAATTAGTTGCGGCAGCCCGGGAGTTTTTCAGTATTTGTATTCACAAACTTCCAGCCATTGACAAATCGGTTTGTATTTGGGCCTTTGGAGCTTTACACCTTTTTATGTTGTATACATATCCGGCTCCGACACTTCAAACACGGTTGTGGCGATTAAGATTACAGTGGCTCCAGGTTACATTGGATACCTATACACTTACACCAAGTTCATGGATCCCAATGTGGTATATCTCAAATCACTGTTCTCTGACCTAAGCGATCCTGATCAAGCTCACTTGACGTTTGCCCAACAAGGTCATTGTTATGTTGGATCCACTTCCATTGGAGCTGCTCGCAGAGATTTCAATCGCTCTGCCAAAGTGAAACAGCTTCAGCAACGTCAGGCGGTCCAGGTGGAACTTTCCATCCGATATTGGGCGCGTAAGCCTTCGTTTGCGTTTGTCTCTACCATTGTTTTGCAAAGTTTTGAGCATTACAATGAGGCATGGATTCAGGAACATTATTTGATTTCCAGGTGGCAACCTGCACTCAACCACCCCTTCATTCTGCAACATTTACGGTTGAAAGCCACAGGCTGGAAAATGCAATTCAAACGCAACCAACAGGCACCCCTCAAACTGGGACCTCGCTTATATCAAAGGATCCGTCGTCGACTCCGTACCATGCATGCACCCATCACACCTTTCAGTCATCAACACCGAGCTTGGAAGATCTTGTACGAGTTGGCGTTACATACAGTATCCAGTTATCATGCTGCTCAACTTATTCGTTCTGGGGCCCTTCATGATTGGGAAGTCTACGGACTCTATCGATTGAGTCAACATATGGAAGAACCATCCCGATCCAAAGTTCGAAGTTTGATCAGCAAAGCTTTGATCTTCCGTAACTGTACGGTACCACGGAAGAATGTTCCTTTGGCATTACCGTTTTTGGCTCATTCAGATTTTCAGATGAATCTTTCTCGATGGTTGCGCAAGTTCATTATTCTGCACAAAGAACAGGCCATACCCCTTCATCTTCCCACCCATCATGTTCGTGAAAAAGCTTTCGAATCATTGAAAGACTTGCTACATAATCATCGCCGCTTCGAAAGCCTACATGATGTCAGTGCCCCCTCTCAGTTGCCATGCTGCTGCAACCTTCTCCGACCGCTGTTGATTTCTCCGGACGAATGTCGATTTGGCGGCCATTTTGTGGCCACACTGGAACAAATTCAATTGCCAAAACATCTTTTGCTGTTTCACCAAGCCAATGCAGGCTCCACCTATTTCATGGCTCAGAATCAATATTTCTCTCACTGTGAGAAATTGTTTACACAATGGACCAAACATCATGGCCTACCTCACCGAATGAACTCAGCGTTTCGCCATTTTCTGTTTGAACAATGGAAATTACATCTGGCAGAGTTGGAAGTTCACCCCCGCTTCACCTTTGGCATGGTCAAGAAACTTCAGGCGTTTCTTCCTCGCGATGCTGTGATTCATCATGGAGATCATGAACAACACTGTATCACTGTCTTTTGTCCTCAACTGTATTTTGCTTCAGCTTGGAACACATGGAACGATCCTCAGATGTTCCGGAGATTGCATATTACTGAACGTCAAGCCAAATCGTTGATCAAGAATGCATTTTCACGCACCCTGCAGTCACGATACTCCTGGGGATTTCGTCCTCAAGCTTCAGTACCGTATGCGTTTATCTTTCCCAAACGGAAAAAGCAGTTTCAGAAAGGTCGTACATTGATCAGTTACTTTCAGAGCTTCCCAGGTGTCCTACTGAAATGTACAGGTCGGGCCATTGATTCCATGATCTTGCAAACATATCAATATCAGGCAGGTCAACAGTCTCTTCCGAAGATTTGGCAATCTTTACATGCGTATTTTGACTCTCTTCCCGACGATGTCAACCTCAGCATTGTCAATGATGATCTTGTTGGCTTTTTCAATTCAGTTCCTCAGGCTCGCTTGATGGACTCAGTTCGTGCCATTGTGGCCATGTGGCAATCGATTCATGCAGATAAATCGATTACAGTGGACACCTCCAGTACAGGCAATGCCTTGCACACTACATTCAATGGTCGATTCAAACGAGCAGCGTACAGATTCAAGGCCATTGCCACTCGAGACATTGAAGAAATTGTTCAGGCTGGGCTTACAACCCATATTTTCTCAGCAGTTGGCACATATTGGAAACAAATCCAAGGTGCCGGTATTGGGAGCCAAATTTCCCCGTCACTCAGCAACCTTGCCGTGACTTTGGTGGAGAAAGCTTGGTTTGATTCATTTTCTGACTTCCTGTCCTCCCACTCTCTCCATCTCCACTTCCTGCGTTATGTGGATAATCGCTTTGCATTATTCAATGAAGAACACTTTGATCATCCGGCACTGCAAGCTTTCAGAGATCTTGAATTCTACAGGCCTCCAGTTCTATTGGAAGAGGTAGACCCTGATATCCTCCTTGGTTTTCGTGTCAACGTTCCTGATCGTACAGTGCAATACATTCAGCCTCAGTTACAACAAATTCGAGATGTATCATCGGCGGGATCGATCAATTTGCGACTCAGTGGCCTCAAAAGTCGAGCTCATCTGATTCGAAGTTATACCTACCCTTCCCACCTTGTCACACCTTCCTTGGAGGCACTTGTGGATTTGTACTGTCGCAAGGGTTATGATCGACAACTTTGCCGAGCAGCTGTTAGCTTGTGACCACTCAGGTGTCAAAATGAGAAGCAGTTGTTGCTGCCGCTTGCCATGTTGCTTGGGTAACCTTTGTACCTTTGCCCCCCTCTTCTTGTCTTGTCACTTGCTCTCTCATGTCACTTGTTCATGCATGTTGTCCGATTAGCCATTTGCTGAGTTCTCAAAGTCTTTTTCAGTGAGACACTTCATCATGTGGGTACGTGTGGTCCGGGCCCGTCGTGACTTTCCAGATGTCCCTGACGATGCATCGATTCATGTTTGGAAGAATCAACATGCTAGCCCATGCCCACCGACCTTTGCCAATGACTACTTGGTCCTGTCAATCCTCCTCTCCACTTTCTTCCGTGCGGCATATCCGGCCTTGAGAGTGCCGGAACATTACACCGCCCTGGGGGTATGTATTCACCGCCGGGCCATTGGAACTCTTCGCATGGACACATTGAAGAGACTTGTATCACATGCATTGTGGGAGAGGTTGGACATTTGGCACTCCACTCGCAATATGCGATTGCTGTACAATTCCAATGCCTGGGGAGTGCCCCCAGCACCCCAGCACATACCATACTGGTGGACCTTGGAAGACATGCTTCGGACTTACCCCAAAGACATTGCTTGGGTATGCAATGGGCTACGATGGAATTGGGCCAAGAAGCGATGGTCGGGTGGGAAATTGAAGACGTGTGGCGCCACGGACATGTGTTCACAGCTCCCTCAGGCACTGAGATGCACCACATCGAGTTGACGTTCGTTGCTGACCAGCCACCACCCATTAGTCACCTTCGCACCAATTGACACATCAAAGGCTGGCACCGAGTGAGTTTTCCGGTGAAAAAGACATTTTGCGCTTCGTCGCTTTCTGTGTGAGAGCACAACCCGTGCCAAGGGATAATTAATTTCAGTCATTGCAGGGGGATGGAGAGGACATATGAGGCTCCATCCAACGAAGCTCCTCATATGATCCTAGGATATCATCAGGGACGCCTGATGACGTACCTGCCATTCGGAATTCTCAATCAAGTGGCAATCACAAGCTGTTCTAATCCCTTGTTTCTGCGAAGTCAATTGCTGAAGCTGTCCACTGCACTGTCGAAGCCGTTCACCGCACTGCTGAAGCTGTTTAACGAACCAGGGAATACCCATCATCCTCTCACAACCACCATCATCCTCTCACCGCCAATTTGGCTTTCGTGTCTATCAAGGCACATCCGATGGGTCTTATCGATTACAATACTGGTAGCATGTGACCCATTCGGTCTTTCAAGTGTGTGTGTTGCGCATGTCCGTGTGTGTGTGTGTGTGTGCGTGCCCAGGTCTGTTCGCGAAAGTGGTCTCTTTGAACGTGCGGTTCGATCTGGTATGGCCCTCCCTTGCACAATCTCGACCATCACGATCCCAATGAAGGAAAGCTCTGAAGATACATCCTATCAGCTAGTCCAGTGGCCGATCCTACTTCCTGAGCATTTTGTTCCTGAGTTGCGCTGAGCAATAATGTTTTGCGTCTTCCTTGCTTGGTGTGATTTGTGCAATTGCTGGATCCTGTGAGCTTCCAGGGTTTGGTTTCCTTGCTGTCATAGTCGTTGCTTAGGCTTCAGCATTGATTTCCCATGGCTACTTGAAAGCTTTGGTGGGAGATTTTCAAAGCCTTGCCTCGTATTGGAAGGGCATGTTCACCGATTATCCTGATCATCCTGCCTTGAGGAGATGAGATTGACTGCCTTGGTAGCTCCTGGATGTTTTTCCTTTGGTCCAGTGATTCAAGCCCTGTGCGCACGCATTCTCCATCGAGCAGATTTCCCATTTGCATTGTGCCTGCAGAGCGCTATGTAGTTGTGGATGGTGTCAATTTGACGCTACAAGCTGTGGCTGAAGCTGCAACTGCCTCATTCAACAAATTGGCTACAAAAGGGATTCCCTTGCATGACCTGCCTTCATTGGGAGGTGGGCTAGTAGTCTTGGTTGTATGTTCAGCACGTTTTGGGATATTCTAGTTTGTCAAAAACATTGATGTTTGTTTTTTGTGTTGTGGTTCAATGGGACGTATTTTTTTGTGCATGTGGTTGTGTGTTTGTTGAAGTGTGCGCACGAAAGGTATGCGTGTACAAATTGACCTAGACATGAAACAAACTCATTAACATCTTTCTTTATATCTGCAAACATCTTGGTATAAAACAATATGTATATATATGTTGGTCTGCTACAATGTCTGTATGATATGACTGTATCTGGATCCATGCTGTGTGCTGCATCTTAGGTGGGACGCCTGCGATTGCACGTCATGGGATTCCGTGGCGACTGGAAGGCCACCGTGCAATTGTTCAATTTGGTGCGGAACCCATACCAGAATGAGGTGGGGTGTTTAAACCATAAGATGTTTTTTAAAAAACAAAAACAAAGACAATGGAACCGATGATGGTAATTTGGCTTCAGTAACCCTGGGCCCTTTTAGGTATGCTGGCTATGCGAAGCAACTCAAGGAAACGAAGGTGATTTGAGCCTATGTCTGACAGACATATCGCCCCAAGCAGCCTGGTGGGATACGATGCACCGCACTGTGCCATGGAATGTGGTACCAAGTTTTGCAATGATTCATGGCTTTAGAGTCAGCATGATAGTTCCCGATCTTCTCCACTGCTGGAATTTAGGATGCGCCAGGGATTTGATTGGCTCGATCATGAAAATCATTCTATCAGAACAATTTGTTTTTCCTGGAAACAATTTGAAACTACGGCTGGCTCTGGCCACAGAATCGCTCAAAGCATATGCCAAGTGCCATAGTCACCCCTTGCGGCTTCGAAAATTCACGCAATCCAAGTTGCGATGGGAGAGGAGAAAGTACCCTTCGCTAGCCGCCTCAGGGTATGATGCATTTGTTGTGGGAAAATGGTTGGAGCATGTACTGGCTGGTCACACCCAAAGGTACCCTGAAATATCAACACTGCTATGGGCTAGCAATCGGGGATTTTCTCTGCTCTACAGCGCAGGACAATTCTTGGATTGTCATGAAAAAGAATCGCTGGAGATGTTGGGAAACATTTACTTGACCACGTACATGTCACTGTCAAGGACAGCCCTTGAACGAAGAGTGTTGCTTTGGAAAGTCCGTCCAAAGTTCCATCTATTATCTCATGTGTTTCGGTCCCCACGTATCATCAACCCGGCTTACTACTCAACGTGGTTAGATGAGGACTTCCTTAAAAAAGCAGGGCGTACTTTGGGGTTGACGGACGCTAGGGGGTCCCAACGACGACTGCTGCAGCGGTGGCTTCTGTCCATGCCTGGGCATTTTAAGAGGTCTCTCAAGATCTAGTGTTCAGTTGCGATGCAACTTTTGGGGGTGTCACTTGTTGGCTGAGTGTCCCAGCTGGCAAAGAGCATCAGGCGCCGCGGCTGAAGGATCAGTGGTGCTGCAAGCAAACGGTTATACAAGTATCATCCTCTTCTTCTATATGTAGAAATCTGATATGGTAGTGTGCTGCATGGTGGCGTGTAGATGTTATGCTGGTTACAAACCATATATATACACATAATAGTTATATAAACCGAATCTAACCCAAGAAGATTTCTATCATTGCAATAAATATCGCACATGTGAAACAATTTCCTGGGAAACGAACAAAAGCTATGGACGCATTAACATGTATACATGATATCAATATCTATTATGCACATTCGTGTCATATGCAAAAATCCGTTCAGCCCACAATTTCTGATCAAAATGGCTTTCCTGTATACCACAGTTGGGGCTACCGTGCTTGAGAACTGAACCACTGTTATTCCCATAAATAATAGATCGGGTGATGGCATGACGGTTTTGTGGTGGCTACCGTGACTGGTTCTGAGGCAATACCATCCCCACAATTTAAGGGTGATCAATGGGATTGCTATTCTTGTTTTCGTCGAGCCATATTGCCATGGTTGCATCAATGATGGATTGTTGAAATGTTGTGCGCGAAAGCTCTGTGAAAGCATGGTGCCCGGACAATGTTTTGTTTACATCCGACGATCCTGACACATGGTCTGTGCAATGACACAGAGAAAGCCACTGACGCTTGATGCCTGGGCCATGGTCCAAACACTGGCCCAAAAGTGTTGTGCAAATTTTGGCCACACATACATGATGCATCTATGATGTGCCGGGTAGCGGAGCTCATCAGCAATTTCGGGCGTCATTGAACAACCCACGTAAAACCAGCAAACTAACCTACCAAAACACAAAGAATGTGAAATTACAGCAATATGCATGACGAATCACCGCCTACATTATAAAGTACATTTCGTTATATCCAGGTCCTTTTTTATCATATTTAGGTCTCATGTGATTGGGCTACGCCGCCTGCACCTCACTTGCTGCACAAGCATCACAGGCAACAAAGAGCAAGGCACGCAGCGCCCATGCATAGATCTTTTCCAAAGAAGCGGGCATTTGTCTTCGCACGTCCCCGCTATGTTTCAGGTCAAGTCAATGTCAAAAATCATACGTTTCAGGTCAAGTCAAGTCAAGATTTCTCTCCCTCTTCTCCCCGTTCTCTCCCTATTCTCTCCATATTATTTCCTTATTCTTTTCGTATTTTTCCCTATTCTCCTTGTCTCCTTACTCTCTCCCAGTTCTCCTTTTTTTCTGTCCCTATTCTCTCTTTTTCTCTCTCTGCTTATCAGCACCCTATTCTTCCCTATGCCCTATCCTCTCCTTCGTTTCTTTTCATCGTCACCCGATTCTGTCTCTATTCTCTCCATATTCTCTCCGTATTCTCTCCGTCTTGTCTCCTTATTCTCTATACTTCTATCCATATTCTCTCCCTCTTCTCTCCCTATTCTCTCCCCGTTTCAAACGATTCTCTCCTTATACTTTCCTCACTCTTTTTTGTATTCTTCTTTATTCTGTCCTTCTTTTCTCCCTCTTCTCTCCCTAGTCTCTCCCCGTTCTCTCCCTATTCTCTCCTTATTGTTTCCTTGGTCTTTTCGTACTTTTTCCTATTCTCCTTGTCTCCTTACTCTCTCCCAGTTCTCCTTTTTTTCTGTCCCTATTCTCTCTTTTTCTCTCTCTGCTTATCAGCACCCTATTCTTCCCTATGCCCTATCCTCTCCTTCGTTTCTTTTCATCGTCACCCGATTCTGTCTCTATTCTCTCCATATTCTCTCCGTATTCCCTCCGTCTTGTCTCCTTATTCTCTATACTTCTATCCCTATTCTCTCCCTCTTCTCTCCCTATTCTCTCCCCGTTTCAAACGATTCTCTCCTTATACTTTCCTCACTCTTTTTTGTATTCTTCTTTATTCTGTCCTTCTTTTCTCCCTCTTCTCTCCCTAGTCTCTCCCCGTTCTCTCCCTATTCTCTCCTTATTGTTTCCTTGGTCTTTTCGTACTTTTCCCTATTCTCCCCTTCTTCTCTCCCTACTCTCCCCGTTCTCTTTTTATTCTCTCCCTATTCTCTCTTTTTCTTTGTCTGCCTATCAGCATTTTTTCTTTTCCTATTCCCTCCAGATTCTCTCCTTATTCTTTTTCCATCATCCCCTCATTCCTTCCCTATTCTCTCCATATTCTTTCCCTCTTTTCTCCTTCTTCTCTCCTGATTTTTCTACCCATTCTTTCTATCCCTATTCTCTCCCTCTTCTCTCCCCATTCTCTCCCCACTCTCTCTCTCTATTCTCTCCTTATTGTTTCGTCATTATTATTTTCGTAGTTTTCCTATTGTCTCCTTATTCTCTACAGGTTCTCTCCCTATTCTCTCTTTCTCTACACGTTGTCCTTAGAAACTTTCTAATAGAAAGTGTTGGTGCAGTGCGCCATTATGATCTTGCGTGAAGTGTTGAGGTAACCTTTCTCAAAATGCAATGCATCCTGATGGGGCTAGATCATGGCGACTACTGATCTTCAGCGGCCAAAACGCAATGTAATAAATATTGTAGGGAATGAGCAGGGTGAGAATGGGACGAGAACATGGAGAGAATAGGAAGAGAAGGAGAGAATTGGGTGCTGATGCGAAGAGAATAAGGAGAGAATGGGGAGAGAACGGTGAGAGAATAGGGAAAGAATAAAGCAAGAAGAAGAGAATTAGGAGAGAAGAAGGAGAGAATAGGAAGAGAATCGGGGGAGAACGGGGAGACAACAGGGAGAGAATAGGGTGAGAATAGGGTGATAATAGAGAGGAGAAGGAGGGAATAGAGAAAGAATAGGGAGAGAAGGGGAAGAACAAGGAAAGAATAGGAGGAGAATAGGGGGAAAATATGGCCCGAATAAGAAGAGCATAGAGAGCAGTAGTTTCAAAATATATTTGTGAAGATTGGTTGGGAGACTCGTTAGCTGAGAACTATGAGCATGATTTTCTGGAGAGAATATGACAAGGAAGACAATAGGAGGATAATAGAGAGAGAGAATAAGGAGAGAATAGGGAGACAATAAGGAGAGAAGAAGGAGAGAATAAGAAGAGAACAGGGAAAGAATCAAGATCAAGAGAGAAGAGAGAGAGAGAGAGAGAATGGGAAAAGACTTTCTTGAAAGCGCGGGTCATCAGCTCGCCCTACGGAAGGAGAAGTCGTGACAAGGTTTCCGTTGGCGTGCCTTTGCAGAAGGATTATTCGCACTGACGGCTTCCCTTGATTCAACTCTTGACCACGTAAACTCTGGCTATGCTTCATCTCCTCGACTGAGCTTTGTAGGCTTCAGCTTTATTTTCAACCGATTTCTCAAACCATGATTTGAAAAGCTGCGCATATATGTGAATCCATGGCTTAGGATCATCAAATTCCCTATTACCTTCTTATTATCTCCCTGTTTGTCTCCTTATTTTATTCCTATTCTCTCCCTATACTACGTAAACTTTCTCTAAGGAAAGAAAAAGGAGACAACAGGGAGAGAACGGGGAGACAACAGGGAGAGAATAGGGGGAGAATCTGATGCGAAGAGAATAAGGAGAGAATGGGGAGAGAATGGGGAGAGAATAGGGAAAGAATAAAGCAAGAACGAAGAGAATTAGGAGAGAAGATAGAGGGAACCAAAAATAAAAACTAGAGGGAACCATTTAAGAATAAAATTCTCAATTGGAGCCAACGCCAATCAGCAGAGACAATTTTCAGGACCATGTTGGGTATCCACCCCCCAGGTGCCCGCATGCCACCTCTGGTGCGCAAAGGGAGTTGGTTACCCACCTATCCAAAAATAGAATCTATATATGAATCTATCATGAAATTTATCATGAAACATCATGAGACATTGGTTACCTGGAACTCAGCCAGCAAGATAAAGTTCACGGTTCGATTGAATGATTTTTGGGGTCGCCCTAACCCCCCCCCTCCGTCGAAAACTCGAAAAGCTATGGCTGGATCGCGGAACTGTGGCATGCAGCCCACAGCACCCAAAGCAGCTGCACCGGAGAGGCAACTCATCAGAACCCCTTTTTGCATCACGATGAACACTCCGAGTCGGAGAAAAGACACGGACTCCGAGTGACCCGATCAATCCGATCAATCCGCTGAGCATGCCATGCTATGGGAGTGGCCTTTTCAACCGAACCAAGAAGATCAACCGGGGCCATTCCCAAGAATAGACTTTGATACTACCGCCATCCCTCCGATTCTCACCAGCCGCATCCGCCCACATAAACAAACCCAGTTCCGTGTTCTCAGAACAACTGTGGATTGGGTAATGGTCCTTTCGGGCCCGAGCAGCATAGAACATGTTGTCCTTTAACACCCGCTCTTCAATGAGGTGTTGTTACACACTTCAGGCATCACAACATGTTGAAACTATACATTCCTTGGATCTACTTAAACTTGTTGAAGGATCTACACATGTTGCAACTGCACATATTGTTGTCTGTTGCATCGTCCCACCAAATGGCTTATAGTGTTGGTGACCGCACTCTTGGACTGTTGAATTTGGAAAGCGCTGTGATCACCTCTTGATCACGGTGTTGGTCATGCCATCTCTTCCTCGTCGTTGTTGGCCGTGGTGTCATCCATGTTGTGGGCATCTCGCCGCTGTTTTAGCTCCTCTTGAGATGCGTTGGCCCTGTTGGACTCGACCAGGAAGTTGTTGCGTGCTTCCATGTGCTCATTCAGCATCTGTCGGTCACAGCAGTTGGTGAGCCATGTTGCGAGAGCCGGGTTGCCTCGCAAGCGCTCAATCGTCTTTGCTCCTTGGAATAAGATTTTGCCAGTGTTGTAGCCCTGCTTGTTGGCTGCACTGTGAGTTGCGCGCAACAATGCTGTTCTTGCCACGCACATCTCTGGTGAGAGGCGGCGCAGCATTTGTGCACCTGCATACTCTGAGGCTGCCAGCATGTTGTAGAGGCATGTTGCCTTGTCTGCCTGTTGTGTCTGGATGCTGTTGACCACTTCGCAAAGCAAGAAAAAACAAAGAAGAACCAAAGAGGAGCGCAATGGCACAACAGCGCACGAGACAAGTACAGCTGATAACCTAGATTTCAAGGTATCGAGCCGCTGGCGCGTTTGTTTCTTGAGCCAAAGTTAGGTTAAGACATTTACACCCACTCGTTAGGCACACGCGTTTTGCAGTGCCTAAGTCAAGCTATACATGTTAGGGTGCAAGTTGTCACCTGCAATACCTGCTGTCTTAAAAACGATATTTCTGTATGAATGTTGGTAATCAATGCGGAATCACCGCATTAATTCCATTCTGTTTCGACGGTGTCGTGGGAGCGGGTAAAAGGATGCATGGTGAGCTAAAGGAAATGAATGAAGTGGTTGGTTCAGTGACCTTGGTAAATAATGGCTAAGAGGCATGGTCAATCAATCAACACGTGTAGGAAGTAGTATGTTGTAGTCCATTGGATTCGTCACAATTCGTGTCTTGTCACACACCAAGCTGGGGCAGAATCACGCCATTTCCACCACAGCGCACGAGTTTGAAACTGGCACAAGGTCCCTTACGGACATGGAGCCAAGTGGCAAAGGTGAATCAGCAATGGACTCATGTCGTGACATGCCTGAAATTCTCACTGGTGCTTTTCTTTTGGTGATTCACCGTTGGTTTGGCTAAGTAGACTCCTTCCCAGCTGCTGTTGCTAGGATGCTCGACCAAAATGGCCATTGGAAATTGGAGCCACGCAGCAAAGATCCTGCGAAGTTTCTCTTCCACCTTCGTCAAACCATCAGCAAACTGGAAACGAGTAGGGATCCATCTGATGCTGTCACCAAAAACCGTCTCCTGGATCGCCCTGATTTAAACCATGGTACGTTTGTCTTTGGTGGAGGTGTTTGGAGAAACAACCGAATCATAAAGAGACTTGGCATCTGTAGCTTGGAGAGACGCCAATCGTGCACCGACTCTATGAGCTGGCTGCTGGTGCACAAATTCACCAACATGAAAATTGATGTATGCACTACGATCAGCAGCCTCGTCAGCTGCCGAAGCTTCGGCTGCGAGAGTGCTGCGACAAACTCGGACTGCTCGTGATGACTTCCAGTCCAAAACTGAAAAACTTGCCGGCTCACTCGTCACCGAAGGAGTCGTCAAACCGATGACCACACCGATCTGGCTTCCACTCTTCGCAGCATTCGCCCAGCTAGCATCGCTATATGCCAGCACCACAGTCGACTCGTTCACCGGGACATCTTGCATGAGGATGCCAAATGAAGAAGTCTCCTTCACATAGTCGACGGTGGCATACAGCGACTTCAAGTCATGGATGGTAGCTGCATCACCATGACCTGTCAAGCTCACCACCGGTGCAATCTCAGGCCTTGCTTGGGTAGCCAACCATTGAAGCGAACCGGACACGCTTCTCAACTCCTTCTTCTCCTCGTCAGTCAGCTGTTCATCTTGCTGAAGTCTACCACGAGGGAGGGAGACCTGGTCCATGTTCTCGATGAAGGTCTTCATGGTGATCTTCATCGTGTAGCGCTCGTTGGTCTGGAGGAGAGTGAGCTCTTACATCAACCTTCATCTCGGTCAGGGCTCCCCATTTGAACAAGTCATGGACCTCGGCAAGGTTGTAGTCAGATCTGCTGATCCCCACGAAGTCGTCGACATAGACCAAGATGATCGACTGAATGCTGCCATCGACAACCTTATAGTAAAGTTGCTGGTCGAAGGAGTGTTGCAGGTAGCCGATGCTTGACAACCGTCTGGTCACTTCGACGCTCCATGTATACGGGGCATTCGCAAGGCCATAGATGTTTCCTCGAATCCTGTACAACTGAGCTGCCCAAGTAGTGGTCAAGGCAATCAGTCCATCAGAGGGTGGCTTCAGAAACAATGGAAGGGGACGCTGTTCTTGTTGTCCCTGAAGAAATGCTGTTGAAGCGTCGCCAGTCCAAGCCTTCCATCGCAACGTGGAATCAAGAAGTTCGCCGTTGTATCCTGCAACGATCATAGCGAACACCACATGCTCAGCAATGCGACCTGGAGTGCTTGATGTTCGACGAAGCACTTCAAGATCTGGATCTTGATGACCCAAAGCCACCACTCTGCACTTGGCCCTTACTTCTCCGACTCGGTATACTGCTCTGCTCCGCAAAATGCGGCGCTTCAGCAATGGGTCTCGATAGACCGAAGCAGCCTGTGCATCACTCAACGGCTCCACTGAGTTCCATGAAGCCCATGACTCAGCCTCCTTGTACACCGCAGCCAAAAACTTGTCCACATAGCTGCCGGGCATCTCCATAATTCGACGCCAGGGGATCTCACGATGAGAGATGGATCAAAAAAAAAATTGGGATGCATCAAAAAAAAATTGACGAGGAAGGATCAAAAAAAAAATTGACAGTTCAAAATACAGGGAAACAGTGGCGTTTCGAGAAGCAAAGGCTATCAAAAAAAAAATTGGCAAGGATCAAAAAAAAAATTGACGAGGATCAAACATTTGCATGCTATTTGCAGCATTTTGGAGCTAGGATCTCTCATTTTGCATGCTATTTGCAGCATTTTGGAGCTAGGACCTCTCATTTTGTATGCTATTTGCAACATTTTGGAGCTAGGACCTTTCATTTTGCATGCTATTTGCAGCATTTTGGAGCTAGGACCTCTCATTTAGCATGATATTTACAACATTTTGGAGCTAGGACCTTCCATGTTGCATGCTATTTGCAGCATTTTGGAACTAGGACCTCTCATTTAGCATGCTGCTTGCTGCATTTTAGAGCTAGGACCTTTCATTTAGCATGCTATTTGCAGCATTTTGGAACTAGGACCTCTCATTTTGTATGCTATTTACAACATTTTGGAGCTAGGACCTTTGATTTAGCATGCTATTTGCAGCATTTTGGAGCTAGGACCTCTCATTTAGCATGATATTTACAACATTTTGGAGGTTTGTTGTTGTTGTTGTTGCTGTTGTTGTTGTTGCTGGTGGTGGTGGTGGTGGTGAATGGTTGTTCGTTGCAAGCTTTGATGTGACAAAAGAAAAGCGGGAGGGGGGGATTGGGGGGAGGGCTGAAGAGGGGCTGTAGCGTCCTATCAACGACCGGATCAGCCACAGCGTCTTCGCTCAGGCAGCAATCCTTTTCTACCGCTCTGAGTCT